>CM076571.1:109938285-110091881 GCA_034641835.2 Pinus albicaulis | reverse complement strand
ATTGTTACCTACTTTTTAAAGTATCAAGAAAAACACCTGATTTTGAAAAAGTGGCGATGCAGAATCAAGAAAAAAAAATTTGAGCATGTTTTTGGCACTTTAAGTTTTTTTCATTTTGTTTTTTTTTTTATTATTAATTTTTTTTTTTTTTTTATGTGATGTTTTTTATGTCGATTTTGAATAGTGGTGGTGTATCATCACCAATGTTTTTTTATAGGATTGATTTTAACACTATAGATTTTCTAATGTCTTCTTCTTCTGTGAGATGTTTATTTTTAAGTGCATTTATGTACTTGTGTTTTAAAAATAAAAAAATATTTTTTTTTAAATAAAAACTTGTAATGATATCTTCACTTTTTCACATAGATAAAAGATGGAAAAAGGGTCAATATTCTAAAGTTTATATTTTCTCAATGTTTATGTATTGTTAAATAACTTTTCAATGCACATCAAAACTTTGTCGCTAAAAAACCAATATTTTGAACCATATGACAAAAAAATACAATTTTTCAATATAAATACAATGCAAAAAATACACTTTTACAGACTTTTTGTTGGAAAAAACATGTTAAATAAACTAATTTTTTGGGAGAATTTTAATAAAAAAACTTAAGAAAATAACATTTTTATTGAATTTTATGTCAAAAAATAATAGCAATCACATGTTTTTTGCAAAAAAAAAGGGTTGTTCTCATAAAATATTTAGTCTAAACATTACAAGTAAAACTGATTAACAGTTCTCAAAAATAAGCTTTGTTTGCAAGCATAACTTAAACATCATCAACAATATCAACTAATGCATCTTCAACATCATCTAGAACAACATTGATGGCTTCTTTCGCAGCATTTTCTTCTTTATTTTGATCATTGTCATCTTCTAATGGATCTTTCATGTCAGCAAATCTTCCAAAGTGTCCCTTTCCAATCATTCCATATAATGGTGTTTGAGGTTCCTTTGATTTTTTTGCCACACGTGATTCATTAAAATCTCCTTTCCTCAAACCAACTTCTTGCTTCGCATCAGGAAGGATTTTAAGAGAATTAATTCTTTGTTGAATAAATTTGCATTGAACTGGGTCTTTCTCAATCACAATGCAATTTCTTCCTTTTAGTAGGCAACATGTTAGTGTTGTACCTAATCATCAAGCACAAAAAAATAAGTAAAAAAATTAGTATGGAGACATAAAAAGTAAAAATGACAATATTTAAATTTAAATTTGTATAATAAAACTTACCTGAACTTGAGAATAAATCCAAAACTCATTCTCCTTCATTTGAACATAGATCTATAAGATAGCTAATCAATGCTTGTGGTTTTTGATAAATGTTAACTATATCTTCTTTTGCATCTTTATCCTCATATGTTAGTTTTCTTACAACTGCATCATAAACCAATACTTGACTATGACTCTTCCCATCTACGCGATTCATAATAATATGCTTATAGCTATCATCTTTTGTCTAACATTCAACATGGATGAACTCACAATCATTTATAATATGCTGATCTTCGGAAGAAACAATATTTGAATTTTGCTTGTAACATAACATAGTAAAAATTCAATTAAATTTTACATGAATAAAAAAATTTAGGAGAAATCAAACATACAATTTCAAAATCTTACCATGTAAGTTGCATCCTTGAGTTTGCTTTACCCTTGAAGCTTGTTAATAACATTGGAAACTGTCTTTCTGAATGAAATGTCACAAATCGCCAAAGTGGTGATGTTGTCACTTCTTGAAAACCTGTAACCACTTTACTAAAAGCTTGATAAGTATATGGTTCTCTATCATATTCAATGTCTGGGAAATTGAAACCATGAGGAATATCTGCAATAACTAAGCCATATTCCCTTTTAGGTATTAGTGATGCAATGTCTTCACAATCACCTTGTATTATTTGATATTGGACACTGTCAAGCCCATTCTAAATGTAATGATTAAGATTAGGATCAAGTTCAACATTCATAAGACGCTTCCTTCTCATGTTCTCCATCTTAATTTTTTCAATAAAGCTTTTGAAAGTATTTGGTACTCCATTTCCATCCTTCTTCGACATCTTTATATATATATATATATATATATATATATATATATATATATATAATAAAATAAAAATGGTTTAAATATGAATAAAATGAATTTATAAATCAACATACCTTATTGAATGCAATATAAAACTCTTTTAGTGTTGATGTAGAACTTGCTTCTGGGTAGTTTCATACAACATCATCCCAAGTGTCTTCATTCAACATTTTAACCATGTGTTCTTGTATTTTCATAAAAATTTTATGACTGAATAAATCAAGTTAAAAGCGTTAATATACTGACATGTATAACAAATTCTACCAACATCATTATGTTTTATTTAAAAGAAAATTATAATGAAAGAAAAATAAGAAATAATTCAAGAAACTTACTTTTGAAATTCTGCACACATTTCTTCCATTGATAATTCACCCGACTTTACACGGGCTAATACTGATTTGACTAATTTATCATCCTTCACACCTTGCATTGTTCTCCAAGGTGTAATAGTCATATCCTCTGGAAGCTTCTTCATTTCAGGACCCCCCTTACTTTTGGTACATATTATGGGTTTACTCTTTCTAAACTTCTGATTTTTTATGGAAATATTCTCCCACCGATCAAAAATCTCATCAATCAAATCCCATACCTCCCCAGTTCTAAATGCCAACTGAAAAACGTTATCTGTGCCTCTGAAGAGATTTGTATTCAATTTTCCATCTTTTGTTTTTTTTTCATCAATTTGATAACCTGTTTCCATTAAACATTCCTTTCAAAATGCTACACTAACTTGTGTCTTATCCCCACCACATTTTTTTATGAATTCATTATGAATAAATCTGACCCTTTGGATGAAAGTCATTTTCATTCTGTATTCATTATCTGCATTATGATCCCATGCCAATAAATTTGATTCCATTTCTGTTAAGCCAGCGTAAATGATGCATTTCACTGTTTGAAAAAGATAGTTATTGGGATATTCTGCAATCAATTTTCTCTTAGCCTCTATCGAATGCTTCCCTCCAATTACATAATATTTATAATCAAAACATTTTGTCTTGTCAAATGCTTGTTTGTTGGGAACCTGACATGGATCGACAAGAACCACATAATCCACCACATGCGCATATGGATTGAACCTGAACAATGTTTTTAGATTATGTACATGTAGGTGATGGGCCTTTCTAATTTGATATTGAGATTGTCCTTCATCCGGGCCATAAAATTGGTTAACATTAAGCTCAAATGTTTGGCCATCAAGAATTACTTTATTCTTCCTCAACTCTTGTCGAATAGCATTTTGTTTTGTTTTAATAATGCCATCCTCTAACTCAGAACCCGGTGTTATGATTTCTCTGCTTCCATAAGAGCTTTCAATTTTTTCTTCACTACTGCTCACGACCTTTACAGGTTCACCAATATTTGATTTCCTAGTCTTATTGGATAACATATCAGTTTTTTTATAAACAAGCTCTCCTTCATGAGGTAAAAGAGAGACATCTTTGGAAATTTTTCTTTTTGGTGTCTGATCTGTTTTCTCCTTTTGCACAACAGTTATAATCTCCTCCTCACTAATTCTATCATAATTTTCTTTTTCATGTTCGACACCTTCAAAAGAAACATGTTTAAGTTTACTAGATTGACCCACCTTAGTGACTCTTGGTTGATCCCCTCTTTGTACTGTTGCAGTGTCACGAGCTATTGCTCTTTGCTTCAATATCCTTTCCTATGCTTTGTCTTTGTGGAAAGTGTTGATCACATCCATAACATTTGGCACCAACATATAAATACCTTCAAACATATTGAAAGACTCGGAACAAAATCCTATGAAACAAAATAAAACATGTCAATGATCAATAATTTATAAAAAATTGAATCATCCTTACAATAATGCATAGAGGAAATAAAAATAAGCATACTTACAATGTTATTTGCAATGTTGCTTGATACTTCTTCAGAAAATTTTGAAGATATTTCATCTGTGTCATACTTGACAATTGATAAATGATATCTAACATTCTCACGTTTCTGAGCCTTCCTTGCAAGAACATAAATAGTGTTTGTATTCGGGACCATACATATGTCTCGTACTCTACCCATCACATCATATGGCTCATTTAAGTCAATCATACCACAGAGCAGATAGATGTGTATATCAGCCTCCGTTTCATTGTCTTCAAGATACCATGAGAAATCAATTTTATCTGTTTCCTCGGTGTTCTTCCAATCAGAAATAAGCTTTAATGAACCTGGTGCCGCACTTGCTTGACTTTTATTAGTGTGTGCAACAATGTCCTTATTGCGTCCAACAGTGTCCATAGTGCGTCCACCTGCAACTTTAGATTTGGGAGTTGTATCCATAGTGCATCGAGCTGCAGCTGTAGATTTGGGAGCTGCTGCCCTAGGTGCAGAAACATTCACAGAAATCTTTTTTGATGCCATTTTTCTGATAATATATATATATATGTGTGTGTGTTAATGGAAAAATAATGCAGATAAAATAAATTTAATAAACAAAATTTATTTCTAAAACTAAAAAACTTATAATCTTTTAATATATTTTAAAATTTAATTTTACATTACATAGCAATTGAATAAAAATAAACAAAATAAAATAAAATAAAAATTTATTTTACTTTACATAGCAATTAAATAAAAAATTATAAACTTAAAATTATAAAAAATTAATATAAAAGTTTATAAATTTATATAATATTTTAATATATTTGAAAATTACAAATTTCTATTTCACATTACATAGTAATGAAATAAAAATAAACAAAATAAAATAAAAGCAATTAAACAAAATAAAAGAAAAAATTAAATTTTTTATAATGTTGTATTTATACTTCAATTTAAAAAAAATAAAAAATTAAAAAGAAATTTAAATACTTAAATGTTAAAAACAAATGTTATAATATTATATATTTTTTATTTTTTTAATTGTATTGTTATATAGTTCTTTTTTTTTAAATTTATTGTATTGTTATATTAAAGCAAATGTGTGTGTTTTTTTTTTTTTTTAAATTTATTATATTGTTTTAATTAATTTATTATATAAAAATGTTTTAATTAATTTTTTTATTGTTTTATTATTTAAAAAAAAAATGTTTTATTAAAAAAAATTAAAAAACAAAATTAAAAAAAAAATAAATTAAAAAATAAAATAAAATGGTGGCTGCAGTGGGGGCCCTGGCGCCGGCTGGGCAGCGCCCCGTGGCCGCGGCCTTGCAAGGCCACGCTCATGGGGCGCCGGAGGCCAGCAGGCGGCGCCACGGGGGCAGCCCGGCCGGCCCCAGGGCCCCCGGGCCCATACATATTTATTTTAATTTTAATTTTATTTATTTATTTATTTTTTAATTATTATTTATTTTTTTAATTTTGTTTTTATATAACATAATTAATAAATCATTATTAAAACATTATTTAATAAAAAAAATATTAATTGTTAAAAATATTAAAATATAACAAATATATTAAAAAAAAAACAATTTATTAAATAACAATTATGTTTTGTTTTTAAATATTATATAATTAAAAGAAAAAAAATACAATATAATAAATAAATTAAAAAAAAAAAAACATTTGTTTTAATATAACAATACAATAAATTAAAAAAAAAAAAAACCTATATAACAATACAATTAAAAAAAAAAAAAAATATTGATATATAACAAAACAATAAAGAAAAAAAAATTGAAAATTTAAAATTAAAAAGAATAAAACTAAGATTTAAAAAAAAATATATATATATATATATATAAAATAAAAAATTTCTCAAATAAAAACAAAAAAAAACATTTTAAAAAATGAAGCCACTAATATATTTATGATTAAAAAAAAAACAAATAAAAAATGTTATAATATTACTCTTTTTTTTTTTTATGTGTATGGTCGTTTTATGGATTTTTCTGTCTAGATGAACCTATAAGTCTTAAAAAAGAAAAAAATTTCTAAATTTTTGTCCTTAAAACCCAAAAAAATTTAGTTCTTTTTGCATTTTCTTCACTAAAAAAATATAAAAAAAATATGGTTTTTGGACCTAAAAACCTTAAAAAATTAGTTTTTGGACACAAAAAACTATAGAAAAACAGATTTTCCCCAAAATCGTCTTTAAATTGACAGAATAGAAGAAAAACTAACCTTTGAAATGCAGAAAACTGCTGTCACTAATGCCAACACAACGTCTCCACAAAATTACCAATAGCAACACAACGCCTCCAATGCCAATGCAATGTCTTCACGAAGTTACCAATGCCAATGCAACACCTCCACAAAATTACCAATAGCAACACAACGCCTCCAATGCCAATGCAATGCCTCCACAAAGTTACCAATGCCAACGCAACACCTCCAGAAATTTGCTCTAACAAATACCAGAAAACTTGATGTGATGTGATGAATAAAAACAATCATTTTTATTATATAGCGAATATTGTCTGATTGGTTTACTGTTTAATGAATTTGGGATTAAAATTTCAAATTTAAAATATTTACATTTAGTTTATTATAGTTCATACTATAGTTAAAATACTTAATATTTGCATGTAGTGATCATAGTTAATATTTTATTTAATATTTACATGTACTGAATGTTGAATAATTCAAATATAATCTTAGATTAAAAATTAAAATATGAAATACTTACATGTAGTTAATTATAATTAATATTATAGATAAAATAGTTAATATTTGCATTTAGTTATCATAGTTAATATTTACATGTACTCAATGTTTAAAATCATGAAATTAAATTTTAAAATCTAAAATATTTACATGTAGTTAATTATAGTTAATATTATAGTTTAAATAGTTAATATTTACATGTTGTTATTTTTGTAAATATTTACATGTAGTCAATCTTAAACCATTCAAATAAGAAAATTATTTTAGTTTCGAAGGCATGCATGAAATGAATATTTTGTGGATATTTTGAGTAGAAAGTATGGTGAAATATTTGAAAACCAACAGTTTATTAATAAATTTTGAAATATATTTTAGATGAATATAACATAAGTTTAAAATATTAAATTTAAAATATTTACATGTAGTCATTATAGTTAATATTTGCATGTGGATACTCTAGTAATATTATAGTTAATACTTACATCTAGTCAATGTTAAATCATTGAAATAAAAACATTAGTTTAGTTTGGAAGGCATCCATGATAGAAATATTTTGTAGATATTTTGAATATAAATATCGGTAAAATATTTCAACATAAACAATTTATTGAAAAAAATGTTAAATACATTTTTTGACTAATATTTGTACCAAATATTTGAAATGAAAATTTTGGAGGGAAAGTTTTTCGCGAAATTTTTTGGGGGGGAATTTTGGAGGGAAATTTTTTCGCGAATTTTTTTGGAGGGAAATTTTCAGTCTTTAAGCTATATATTGTAAGTGGGAGAGGAATTTGTATCGTTCAACTTATTCTTGTTGAAAGCCATGGTTTCTTCTGATAGCGAAGTTTTTCTTTCTACAACATCAACATCTTCGTCACGCAACAACTCTATTCAGAGTGATGAATATAATGGGATTTCGTTCACCATGAATAGAGAGTCAAAAAATCAACTTGGTCGTTATCCTAAAGATGATGAGAACAAAATTGATGAGGTGCAACAAAATGAAATTTCTGTAAATCGAGCGCCAGTTATACCACTTACTCTTAATCCTAAGGATTATGAAAGCAACAGTGATGAAGGGCATGATGAAGAATTTCCAGAGTCAAAATTTTCACTTCGCCCTAATCCCAAGGATTATGAGGACACCATTGATGAAGAGGGAGATGAAGAATATCCACTTCAGTTTAATCCTAAGGATTATGCGAGAACAACAAATGAAGAGGCGAATGAAGAATCTGTAGAGTCAAAATATCCACTCTGTCCTAATCCTGAGGAGTATGCCAGCACCACTGATGAAAAGGGGGATGTAAAATTTCCAGATTCAAAATATCAAATTCTTCCTAATCGTAAGGATTATGCGAGCACCACTGATGAAGAGAGGAATGATAATGTTTCAGAGTCAAAACATCCACTTTGTCCCAATCCTAAGGATTATGACAACACCACTAATGAAGAGGGAAATGAAAAATTAACAGCGTCAAAATATCCACTCCGTCCTAATCCTAAGGATTATGCAAGCACCACTGATGAAGAGGGGGACGAAAAAATTCCAAAGTCAAAATTTCCACTTCGTCGTAATCCTAAGGATTATGTCAACACCACAAATGAAGAGGGGAATGAAGAATTTGCAGAGTCAAAATATGCACTTCATCCTAATCCTAAGGATTATGTCAGCACCACTGAGGAAGAGGGGAATGAAGAATTTGCAGTGTCAAAATATCCACTTTGTCCTAATCCTAAGGATTATGCCAGCACCACTGATGAAGACGGGGATGAATTTCCAAAGCTAAAATTTTCACTTCATCCTAATCATAACGATTATAATTTAACCACTGATGAAGGGGGGGATGAAGAATTTCCAATAAATATAGATTCAAGGCATTCACTTATTCCTAATCCTAAGGATTATGAGAGCTTCAATGAGGAAGGGGAGGGGCAGGATGAATAAATTCTAGTGAATACAAATTCAAAGCTTCCACTTATGCCTAATCCCAAGGATTATGAGAGCACCACTGAGGAAGGGGAGGATGAAGAGTTTCTTGCAAATGATAATTTTAGAGGCACAGATCTGAATAGTGAATTTTCTCCAAGTGACCATTTCAAAGACACTCATGGTGATGAAGAATTGAATCCTCCCAGGGAAGAATTTGAAAGCATGGGTCAAGATGGTGAGGAATTTCTTTTGAGTCAGGGTTACAAAAGTGTCGATGATTCTTGTGAAATGTTTTCTTCAACTAATGATGGTAAAGAAAATTTTCCATGCAATGATGTTGATGAATTTCTTAACTATGTTGAGGGTGATGATAGTGGGGATAATATTCCTCCAAATGGTGATGAAACTACTTTTACAAAGGATGATGGAATGATGAAGCCGTTGCAAGCAAATATTGCAACTAGGAGTAGGAGTAGACCTTTTCATATCAATCCAAAGCATTCCATTTATACAAGGGCGAGGATAAAATATCTCATGACAAGAAGCTCTATCGTTCATTTGATTTCAAGTGAATGTTGTCGAAGGGATTGCTTGAAAAATATGGATTTCAAATTTGCTTTGGAGAAAAGGAAAACATATATGTCAATGAATAAAAGCATGCAAAATTCATATTTAGTGGGTTGCATGCAATCTACACTAGCAGGTTATGATTATCATATTGGGAATGTATTGCTTTGCAGAAAGGCGTTCAAAATGTTGTATTCAATTGGTAATTGTCGTTTGTCAAGAATCCAGATAGATTGGAAAAGGATCCCACATATTATTCAGAAGCACGTCATAAACGAGAGGTGGGGCCGTTTGCAAATACTGCTAAGACATGGATGAAAGACTTCTTTTCAAATCATGGAGAGTGTATGCCAAATAAAGACACAATACATATTCCAGATAATTTCTCGAGACGAGAAATATTCATGTTATACAAATATTATGCAGAAGTTGTTGAAGGAATTGGTAATTTATTACATATTCTTATTTTACAAGGATATGGAAAATTGAATTCAACAATGTTCGTATTCCTAAGAAGACAAGGATGGGGATTTGCAGCACATGTGCTTCTCTTAAAGCAAAAAGAAATAAATGTCAAGGGGCGGAAAGAGGTATGTGTTCAAAACATTGTTTTTTAAAATTTGATACTTATCAACTATGAAAATATATTTATTCATATGTTTCTTTTATTTTATGTACAGATTCTGTTGTCAAAGAACTTCAAGACCATCGCAATCAACAAACAAGTGAAAGGAAAAAGTTGTATAAACATCGAAAGAAGTGTTATGATCATGCAAATAAATATTTGGGATTGATAATTGATGGTATGGACCAAAAGAAAACACTTCTTCCACATTTTTCCCGCACGCCAAAAAAATTACAGGAGGAAAATTTCATTCAGTTTCACTTGATTGGTTGTATGGTATTTAATGAGAGGATGTTTCCAAGAGTTTTCTTCATAACTCCAAATATTCATAATGATGCAAATCTGACCATAACTATAATCCATGATGTGGTTACTCATTGGTCTGGGATTCTTCCTGAAGTTTTGTATTTACAATTAGACAACACAAGTCGTGAGAAAAAAAATCAAGTTCTTTTTGGGTATCTAAACATGCTCGTTGAATTGGGGATTTTTAAAAAGATAAAGGTTGGTTTCCTTCTTGTTGGGCATACTCATGATCATATTGATCAAATGTTCAGTCGTTTTTCAGTAACATTGAGGAGGAAAGGTGTTGGGAGCCTTCCATAATGAATGTTGTCGAATGGATTGCTTGAAAAATATGGATTTCAACTTTTCTTTGGAGAAAAGGAAAACATATATGTCAATGAATAAAAGCATGCAAAATTCATATTTAGTGGGTTGCATGCAATCTACACTAGCAGGTTATGATTATCATATTGGGAATGTATTGCTTTGTAGAAAAGCATTCAAAATGTTGTATTCAATTGGTAATTGGCGTTTGTCAAGAATCCATGATAGATTGGAAAGGGATCCCACATATTATTCAGAAGCACATTATATAAGGGAGGTAAGGCCGTTTGCAAATACTGCTAAGACATGGATGAAAGAATTCTTTTCAAATCATGGAGAGTGTATGCCAAATAAAGACACAATACATATTCCAGATAATTTCTCGAGACGAGAAATATTCATGTTATACAAAGATTATGCAGAAGCTATTGAAGGAATTGGTAATTTTATTACATATTTTATTTTACAAGGATATGGAAAACTGAATTCAACAATGTCCGTATTCCTAAGAAGACAAGGATGGGGATTTGGAGCACATGTGCTTCTCTTAAAGAAAAAAGAGATAAATGTCAAGGGGCAGAAAGAGGTATGTGTTCAAAACATTGTTTTTTAAAAATTGATACTTATCAACTATGAAAATATATTTATTCATATGTTTCTTTTATTTTATGTACAGATTCCGTTTTCAAAGAACTTCAAGACCATCGCAATCAGCAAACAAGTGAAAGGTAAAAGTTATATAGACATCGAAAGAAGTGTTATGATCATCCAAATAAATATCTGGGATTGATAATTGATGGTATGGACCAAAAGAAAACACTTATTCCACATTTTGTCCGCACGCCAAAAAAATTACAAGAGGAAAATTTCATTCAGTTTCATTTGGTTGGTTGTATGGTATTTAATGAGAAGATGTTTCCAAGAGTTTTCTTCACAACTCCAAATATTCACAATGATGCAAATCTGACCATAACTATAATCCATGATGTGGTTACTCATTGGTCTGGGATTCTTCCTGAATTTTTGTATTTACAATTAGACAATACAAGTCGTGAGAACAAAAATCAAGTTCTTTTTGGGTATCTAAACATGCTTGTTGAATTGGGGATTTTTAGAAAGATAAAGGTTGGTTTCCTTCTTGCTGGGCATACTCATGATCATATTGATCAAATGTTCAGTCGTTTTTTAGTAACATTGAGGAGGAAAGGTGTTGGGAGCCTGCCATCATTAATTGAATGTATTAAGAAATCGTACATTCCAAAACCTGTTTTTCATGTGTTGGAAGAAACTATTGACATGCGAAGGTTTAATTTTGGATCGCAGGGTGATGAGAAATGCATTGAACAACTTAACAACATTAGCTTCCAGCATCAATTTCGTATCAAAAAAATTGATGTGATAACACTTATATGGGGCAAGAAGTATTCGACTATTGAAGAATGGGAACCATCATCAGGTTTAGCATTTTTGAAGTTCATTCCAAAGCGTCCAATGTTTTCATCAAATATATTGTTATTATAGTCAGTTTCTGAACTCCATAATGCACGAAGGCAGAAGAGAGACATAAATTATTCTGAATGTCTAGAGGAAATTAAAATATGTATTAGAGATACATATGAGTAATTCGATGTTGTTGATTCAGTTTGGTGGGAGTCTTTTTTCAGTAATCAAAGTGATATGATTTCAAGATCAATAAATGGGGATACGCTTTTAAAGACTCCTTTTTTTTTGCCACAAAATATGCCAAATGAACATGAAAATCAGGAAACACACAATTTTGAACAACAACAGCCTCAAGCTATTATTAATTCCCCACAAGTAGAGGAAAGAGAAATCTATATTGGTTCTATAAGATCACATGCACAATGTGAAGCCATGGAAGACCTTTACAGGGGTTCTGTGCAGGATCTTAAGGAGGATTGCATGATAGCAGTGTTAGCAGATGAAGATCCACTTGGCTATCCATTCTGGATTGCCAAGGTTATAAAGGTCATTAATGAAAATGAATAGATTACAGCTGTTGATGTACATTTCTATGCCACAAGTACCCACCCTTTCAACGGTGTCTACAAGTCAGAGATGGTAGTGGAAAAAAGAATTGGCAGAAAGAGAAAAATAAAGGGCAAAAATATAAATCATCGCTGCACAGATGTCTTAAAATTGGAGGATGTTGACATACTTGTGTATGACTTCAATTTGACAAAGAGAGGAACTCTTCGGTTGCAGACCATAAATATTTTGAATAAATTGCTACCAGAACAATTAATGTTAATATGGGACTCTACAGAATGTAGATGTAGATCTACAAGACTTTTGAACTCTGAAATGGTGGGCATGAATGTTGACTCAGATGGAGCACTAGTTGATGAAAGAGAAGAATATGGATCATCTTCATCTACATCGAGCCATTCATCTGAAGATGTAGATTATGATGGTGTGCCAGAACCTATGGTTGATTTTGAATAACTATCTAAGACACTTTTATGTAATTGATGTTTGCATGGTAACTCGAAATAAAAATTTTGACTTCCATCTCATTTTTCATGAAGTTATGAGACATTTCTATGTTTGTTGGATTATATGTTTTAATTATGAAGAATTCATCTCTTTAGAATATCGACAATGGAACAATGAATTACAAAAATAATTTATGTTATATTCAATGTACCAATGTTGATATTTTAATTATAAGTAAAATAGAAAATAGAAACTAATGTTGAATTTTTAGATTATGCAGTGATATTACCATGATATTATGTATTGTTACCATTTGGTATAAGATACTTTTAAAAGTTTTAATAATTATATGCGTCTTTGAAATGGAACACTTTGTTTTGATGCTTGATTTTTAGGTTTTTGTTGAAATTATATTTAAATTTGTCTTATGCTAAGATTTGAAAAAAGATAAGTTTTTATCCTTTAAAATTAAAATTACTCTTACTTATTTCTGTTCAATGATAATTTTTTCATTTACTCGTTCATTTTTTTAAATTGTTAAGTCTTATAATTTCTCCATAATTTCATTGTTCAAGTATGTTGAACGCTTAAGATTGAAAAGCTTTAGATTTACAACTTGTCATTAAGGTTTTTATGCGCTACCAAATTTTATCTTTAAGGTCATGGTTGACAATAATTACAATTTTGGGGTTGTTTAAAGTCAAGATATTTTATGTTTAACAACATGGATGAAAATTGTTCAAAATGATAACCCATTCAGACATGTATTTGTTTATCTTTAACAATATCTATCAAAAATGTTAGAAATTTATGATTTTAAAAAATGTCCTAATATGTTGTCTTTAATTCCGTTGTTACAAGTGTCAAAATTATGACAATTTTTTTTTCTTGTTATTCCAACATCAACTAGTTTTGTTTTGAGGGTGTTTTTTCAATCCTTTTTTCAACAAACAATTTTCTTTTTAGCATAATTTTATAAAATGTTGAAATTTGACCTTCAAAAAAAACCAAGTGCGTTTTGGAAGACACTTTTTGTTTTTGGGGTGTCTTTTCATGTTTTTTGAGACTTTTTGGGCTAGAGTTCCCGTTTTGAGGTCAGGTTACCTATTTCATCGGTAACATTGTTAGCCAGGTAGGCCTAAGCATAGAAAACATAGGCCAAGGAGAAGAAGTAGAGACAGAGATACTTTGGGAAGCCGATACTCAATCCGAAGACATGGTTCTATTAGGACAGAGACAGGATGACCAACCAGGCTCTCTAGAGGCAGAAAATATAAATGATATTGTCAACAGAATAGTGGCTCCTCCGAAAAATTATAGAGACAAATTGAAAAAGCTTAGGAAGGAACGACAGAAGCTACGCAAAACAATAAAGAAGCTCGAAATAAAAATAAAGGAAATTATAGTGGGGAAGGTCCTGGATAAAACCCCAGAGACAGCAAACGCAACTCAAACAGAGCTCATATCCACTCAACCAGTCATCATCAAAGAAGAAAAACATCAAACCAAGCCCATAAAACAAGTCATCCTTAAAGAATAACAGCATGAAACTTTTGTAGATACAGCTACTCAGGCAGAGGAAGTGCCCTTCCATAGTATGGGCACTCCAACAAGCACACCAGCTAAAGATGACACGACACAAAATGACCCCATTATTCTGAATCTCCAGGAAGAATTAGCACAGGCTCGGCTCACGTTCGAACGGCTTGAACAAGAAACTATTCGCAATAAAAAGCATCAAGCATTGCAGAAGCAGCTTCGGGAAATGAATGAGAGAGAGAAAAAGACCTTTGGCAGATACAAAAAGGAAAAAGAGAAAAAATAAAAAATCAAGCTTAGATTGGATAAGGTCCTGGCTCATACAGACACCATCTGCTCATTATACACAAATGTCTTGGCATGCAGGGCTCCTGCCACTAACTACGCTTTGTTTCTACTAGAATGATACTTGTTGTTGAAAATTAAATCCGTAAGAGCCGGAAAACCAATTGAATCAAACACAGTCGAAGATTTTATACGCTATTGCAAACTGTATGGTGTAAAGGTTCAAAGGTTTCTTTGCGAATTTTACCTGCACAATCTTGTATTAGCAGATGAAGTCGAAAATAACCCCAACACTTTCGTGGGAGATATTCAGTTCCAGGCCTTTATTTCGTTTGCAGTTAATCAAATTAAATGGTTCAAAGCTCATAACCCCTTCCAAAAACAAGAGCATGGGATGGATCTTATGGTAAGAAGTGAACCCAAGCATCCTTTGCAAATGCTTGCCAACCAAAAGAATCTGATGAAATGAGAAGGGGTAATTCAAGTCTTAGGGCCTATTCATAAAGGGATTGTACAAAATGGAGTGTCATATTTTCAATCCATTCGAGAAATTTATGTGATTGCATCCAAGCTTAGGTGGGCGGTCTCTGCTGGTAGTGTGCTGGATAGAGAGCCATTTCATTATAGAAATTTTAAAGCAATTGCAGCCTGTTTTGTCACCTATAAAAACCTCATCTTAAGAGAGGGACCTTATTGGTTAAGTTGTCGGTTTCGTAGCCCTATCATTTGGTATCCTCCCGAAGGTTACCGGGCCACCTATGAATTTCTTGAAGGAGAGGAAATGACCTATTTTGCACTGTTAGCTCAACATCATGGTTTCAGACCAATTTTTTATGCCCCTTCTCTAGCCTACTCTTTAACTACACTCCATCAAAATTACTTATTTTCATGAGGACATGAAATAGAGTAAGTAGGGGAGTATGTTGGGTTACAAAATGGGTATGTATTTTCTAGTAACTTCATCCTCTTTATCCTTAATTATTAAATTTTTCATGTCTTAATGCGCTAATATATAAAGGAATTATGGTAAGAAATGAGGAATGATTACAGTTGAGATTTAACTAATTTTTACCCTTATTCATGCAGGAAAGTGGACAAGGAACGATTATTGTTCCCTGCTGTTGGCACAACCAAATCCGACAAGCAAAGAAAGGAATGAGTCAGTTGCGGACAAGGCTAAGAATGAATCAAGGGGATCAGCGTGGAATAGAAGAGATGTCTTAAAGATAGAAATTGGTTTCAAATCCCTCAGGATCGAGATATCCTGAGGGATCACATTTACTATTTACTCTTTACCCTTTCTGGTTATAAAAGGAAACAATTGTAGGAAGAAAGGGGAATCGCTGTTATTTTGCAAATTGTAAACTTAATTACAGACTGTGTCGTTGGAGAGCACAATAACATTGTAATGATACTCAATTTTGATGAATAATTGAAGTTGATATTTTCATTTGCATTATCTGAAGTAGCTTAGCAGTGATTGCTGGTGGCTAAGGGCCCGGCCCCTGGTAGAGTTAACTTCTTCCTTGTGTTATATTTCTGATTCTTGTAGCGTGTGATTGATTTGATAATTTCTTGTTACCGTGAGTTCATTTCATTAGCTATTTATTATTTTCCTGTATTGAGATATTATGCATTTTGTTTATGATTTACTTTGTTATCATTTGATCTGAATCTTGTTCATTACAGTGTGAGTTATTTAAGTTAGTGCATTGCATTTCTTAAATCATCTGTAAGAGTTTAATTATTGCTATGAGACTCTCAAAAGTGATATCGTTTATGTCTTAACTAATTTGTAGAAATTAGTATAATATAGATTGAATAAGCTAAGTAGGAGTTAGTTATTATTATTGTGCTCTCGGCTGATGATACCATTCTTTTGATTACTGTAAGATTTTATTTCAATAGCAGATTGCACTTTGATATTTCCTTTAATGATTGCAATTGGAGTTCATTAGATGCTTCCATTTATTCTTGTGATTAATATCTGTACTACAATTTAGAAAATATTACTCTTTGAATTAATAGCAACCACATACTATGTACACTCTTGAAAAAAAGGACTTGCCCAGATTGATGATTAATGTGAGATAATTAGGAGTTTTAAAAGCACCTTTTATCAACCAACACCATCCACATGAAACACCTGGCTATAATGAGCATCATGCATAAGAACATCATAATTCAGTGGCTAGATTCCTATACCCCTAAATCCAACCTTGATATTTGACGGTGTCAAAGCCCTCTTAAAAGCTTTACTTGGAAGCTCAGCTAGCTAGAACCTTTTCATCTCAACCCCTGGATTCTTTGCCATCGATGCAACACGCCTAACCTGAAATAGTTTTGAAAGGGACAAACACGCTAACATCAAAAAGTGGCAATCTGTGAATAGTATGAGTGGGAAATGTTAAAAGGTCAATGCCCAAATTGTTTCTTCCTCAATTGTTTGTATTTCCATGTGGCTTCCATAGCCATCTAATATCAATAGGTGTCTATTATTAGGCAAGACACCACCTGGCATAGACGCTGCAAAGTGGCAAAGCCAATTTTTAAAAATTTCTTTAGTCATCCATGCATGGGGATGTGTAGCCATGCATGCACCTTGTTCACAGTTTTTTATATAGTTTTTCATTTTATTTTTACCTTTGAATAGATAGAATCTTGGGATTGAAGAACCAATTACATTGACACAACATAAAATGGTTATCCACTCCCTTCTCTTAGGAAAAAATCTTTGGCACGTTTCGGCTCCCTCTCTTGGAAATTACCCATATGCCACAATTCCTTCCTACCCGTAAACATGTTTCATCACAGTTCCATATATGTTTTGCACCATAATAATGTTTATCCTATGCACTAGAAAGAGTGTCATAGAACTTACATAAAACTACAGGGCACAAATTTAATTCTTTGTCTCTGTCAAGGCCCTCATCTGTATGCAATACAAGGTATGGATGCCTTCTTTTAAACCCAAACCACCATGATTTACCAAGAAACCCATATTTGAATGGGTTTGGCCTCCCTTGACAAATTTGAGTAACTGTGGATTTGAGTTGTATCAAATCTATCCCATTTCCCAATTGGGCCATTTATTTACACCACTCAACCACTTCGACCTCCTCATGTTCAGTCATAACGGTAAGAGGCCCTCTACGTTTTGTATTAGTGAGCCTGTTTATCCAATAATTTATTGAGGAGGGAGTAATACCATGTCTTTTTGCAGATGCCAAAACTAAATATCCATTAAACTCCATGTCTTCAATTGAAGCTAACATTTCTTCTTATTTCCAACCTATGATAGCGCTGATTTTTTTAGTTGAACTTTCCCCTTAGATTGTGGTTGACGGTGGCTCTATGGGTGATGTTGTGACACCATCATATTTAGTCACATGGTCATCCTCAATAACATTTCTTGGATCATTTTTGACATTCACATCACATTTTATGTCCTCATCTGATGAAGTGCATTGCAGATGGGCACCCCTAGTCACTCTCTTGCCACTTCTCCTTGTATGAGCCACATAACTAACCCTTGCCATAGATGAGACTACTTGTAGAAATATTGCATGCATTTAGTTAAGAATAATTGAAAAATATGCTTTCAAACAAGCCAAACATATCTCTTCTTTATTACAGGAAATTATCGACATGCATGTTAGTAGCAACTTAATATATTTTCATACATATGCCTTTTTTACAGTATCCTTACAAAAACAAATATATAGAAGGAATTAGTTGTATGTATTCAAATATATCAGTGCTTGTTGATTTGATAACTGGTTTTTACACTTAAAATCCGATGATTGTGTACTTTGAAAACTAATGCAAGTTGTTTGGCTGCTGAGGGTAGCCTTAACTCTGTTCTCGAACCCAGTTATAAAGTGCACTGCCTAGAAAATTAATTTTTTGCTGTAATATAGTTAATTTTTTTATACATTTTTTTTAATTTTGTTGTTGTATATGTTAAACCTTACAGAGAATTGAGTTGGTCTCTCATATCATTTCCTAGATGATTTAGTGAAACCCAACTATGCTCCTAAGTATCATAAAACCCTTGGAGACAAACGGTCAACTCAATATTTTGATGTTCCTTTTCTTGCTGATGTTTTTGAATAGAATCAGAGTGGAAAAATTATTGTACAATAAATTATACATGCTCTATTAATAAATAGATGCTAGCCAAAAAATACAAAATGGTTAGCTTAGGACATAATGGTAGCCAAAAAAGACATAATGGTCAACTTAGGAGACTTTAAAGTCTGACAATGTTGGAGACACTCACAGACATCCTAGGCTTGGATTGGGAAGACATGGAAATTTTTAAAGTTGTTTTGCTGCTGAGGTTAGCCTTAGATCTATTCTCAGGCCTAGTTATAGAGTACACATCCTAGAAAAATAAGTTTTTGTTGTAATATAGATAATTTTTTTATAAATTTTGTTAATTTTTTTGTTGCATGTGTTCAAACTTACATATAATTGAGTTTTTCTAATCAGAGGCTTAGTGTTTAGCTAGAAAATGAAATTGATTAGAAATTCTTCAAACCAGAATGACCGGATAGATCTCGTCATCGGGATTCCAATGCAACTCGTTTCATCAAAATTTGAGTTCGTATGAGTAAGTTCTGGTATGTTGTTCATTTTCTCAAATAGGTAAAAATTGTGTAGAATAGTGATAGACTGATGACTTGGCAGTCCAGTCAGCACCTCAGGAATATTTAGTAAATATTCTCCAGATTTCAGCCAATGACACTGTGATAAGTGTCAGAATCAAATTTGCCAATGTTCCTTAGGGAAGTTGATTTTTTTCCTCCTAATCCTAAGTTTGGAATTTATTATATGGTGGATATTATTATTATTATGGTGAAATTTTGAGCCAATGGAGAAGGGCCATGTGGCGCAGCCGGAGGCTACCACGTGCCCTCCCCCATGGCAGGTTGGATGGGCACATATTTATATTTTAACGAAGGTCTGAATCGAAGGTTATGGTCGCATATGTATTATTCACAAACCATAGTCAAATGTATGGGCAATATATATATTTCGCATATTAAAGTAAAGCAAGGTTAAAACCTTTCACACATTCAACAAAATTTTATGGCAAGGGTCAGGGTCGAACCCACAACCACCTGCACATAGCACCAATGCTTTACCACCATACCATACCATGAGTTCCTTAACCATTAAGGACTCTGTTTCTATTTGAAATTTTCCACCGCAGAGTATGGGGGTTCAAATGGGCCCAGCCCCATGGGCCAACCCCCTCACACATGTCCGAGTACCGAAGACGAGGAGCTCAAGAAGTTCTAGTGGGAGATTTTAAAATGAGTTTTCAAACCATATTTATATTAATACATGGTTAGGCCACATAAACCCGTGTTTAGCGCTAATATGTGGTTTGCATTAAACGGCCACTAACCGCGCTTAACTATTCGATTATCCACTTAAACTCATGCTTATAGATTAATTGAGTGAAACTTAACTTAGCAGCGAGTTTGGAAAAACCTCCAGATACGGCAGAATCTCCACATTTAGTGGAGTTAACTGGCGAACTTCCAGAATTAGTGGAGAAAAACTAGGAAAAATTGGTTTTTCCATAACTGAGGCAATTTTCGACCAATTTTGGCTCAAGAAGAGTCATTATTGGTAGATTTTGATGTTTTGAATCTGTTGGAGTAGGTTGCAGAGAAAACAAGATATTGTAAAAAAGTCTTTTTCACAATTGAAGCTAATAAAAAGGCCCACACCATGAAGTTGGACCAAGGAGATGTAGCCCAGGAGGGGTGAAATCCATCATCAAAAACTTGTGTATTTGTATTTGTTATTTGTGCTTGCTATGTTTTTATATGATGTTGTTGAGCATTGAGTTTCCATGCTTTTAAGTTCATGAAATACACTTACTCTCACCAAGTTTAATGAATTGTCAATCATAAACACGTGTATAAACCCTTGTATAAGAAGCAAACCGAAGCATTTTCATGTTAATTCTGAAATTGATATTAGCACAACATTAAATAAAAATAAATTTGAGATCAATTTGGTATTAGAGCACAATGTTGCTAAAGGTTATTTTCTTGCTTTCTTGAGATTGTTCAAGAAGGGTTTTAATAGTTGCAATTTTATGATTCTTACAAGGTTGAAGTTGCAGAGAGGACAAGGGAAGCTATTAGTTTTTAGTCCTGAGATTAGGACAAGAATAAAGAGAGTCGAGAGAGCATCATCTTCAACCAAATTTTCACTCAAATATTCACTTGAAACACCTCAATTTCTATCTCCAGTAGTTGAGATTGAAGAGGTACAAATTGCACAAGAAGTTGAAGTGATTGAAGAGGTACAAGAATCAGAGGTTGAGATTGAATCCTTAGCCATTATGTCAGGAGTTGGAGAGACTCATGGACATTTAGAAGAAGAGGATTTCAAGAGATAATTTAAATACATTCAAATAATGGTTAAAATCATGTTTGATGCATTCACTATAGAAAGAGCAGGAGAATGTTCTAAACCTCCACATGGAAAAGGATATTTAGATGGTAATAAGGATGAAGGGAAGAGTTCGAAAGGCAGTGGAGGAAAGCCACCTCCATCTCCACCATCCTCATCCTCATCACCTTCATTACAATCTTCATCTTCCACTTCCACCACAAAAACCACCCACACTCATTCCAAAATCCCAAAAGTAAAAATCCATTACTCAAGTTGGACAACAAGTTTGAAATCTCCATGTACAATGGTGAGGTAAATGCAAAGAAGTTAGAAAATTGGATCCTTCAATTGGAATTATACTAGAGAATTCAAAATCTACAAGAGGACGACATAAAGATTCAGCTAACTTCATTAAGGCTAGAAGGAGAAGCACTAGTTTGGTGGGAGGAAAAGACTCAAGAGGAAATGTGAATTCATGGTAAGATATCCATCTCTCGAGTTGAATTAATTTCTTCCATTAAAATACAATTTAATCCATTAACCCATATGAAAAAATAAATAATGAGTTGGAAAACTTTAGGAAAATCAAAGGGAAAACTATTCAAGAGTACACTCAGGATTTTAGAAAGAGGGCTTTGTTGTTGGAAGTAAACTTGAATTCAATAGACACACTCTTGAAATAAATTGGGGGTTTACATTCCTACTTGAAACATACTATCATTATGTTTAACCCAAGCAACTTAGATGAAGTATGTTTGCAAGCCACACATACTGAAATAATGGGAAAAAACATTCAAGAAGAGGGTAGTAAGAAAAATCCATTCAAGGGTAAGGGAAAAGATAAGGGAGGAAAATGGAAGGGAAAGAAGAATGCAAGCATCAAGAAAGAAGGGGATAAAAATACATGAAAACATTTTTCCAAAGAGGGGCATGATGAAGCCCACCATTGGAAACTACATCCCGAAATAAGGCCAAAGAAACCAAATAACAAGGGGAAACAAAAGATGACTTCCACCACACAACAAGATCTTGGATCCGATTCAGGATATGAGACCAAGATTGTAGCCATGGTTAACAAAGGAAAGGAAGCCATAGCAGGTACTAGTTCCTCAAATAGTCACAACAACACTCCAAATGAAGACACAAGGATATAATTGTTCCATGTTAGAGTGTTTTCAAATCATACAAATATTGATGCATTATTTGATAGTGGGTCACAAGAAAACCTAATTTTAGAAGACTTGGTCAAAAAGCTTAACCTTGAAACCATACCACATCATAAACCATACCCTTTGGTTTGGATAGTTAAGAATGAAAATTGATAGGTTACAAGGAAATGCATATTTTGATTTTCTATTACTGCAAACTTTCTTGATGAAGTCGTGTTAGACGTGGTTCCACTTGACATTTACAGGATTATCTTGGGAAGTCCATATTTGTATGACAAGAAAGCGGTGTTTTACCGCCATGAGAAAAAATATCATTTTATTAAATATGGGGGGGAGTATATTGTGAGAGTTTATCGCAAAAAACTGAATATTTCATTAGTTAATGCAGGGAAAATGAAAAGGCTAGTTAATGCAAGTAAAAATTTTGTGCTTCTCATGATCAAGAAAAAGGATGATGTTGACTATGAATATTTTGAAGGATGTGATGAAAAATTAAAATCTAATTTTTTTGATGTGGCAATTCAACATGGTGATATGTTTCAAGAACCGAATGGATTACCTCCCAAGAGGGTAATTCAACATGAGATTCTGTTGCAGTAGGATGTTCCACTTCCAAACATTTCTATGTATCGCATGTCAATTATGGAGAGTTTGGAAAGCAATAAGAAAATTCAATAATTTCTGAACAAAGGTATCATACGCCCATCTACTTTGCCATGTGGTTCACCAATTGTTTTAGTACCAAAGAAGGGTGGGACTTCGTGAATGTGCATAGATTTCCATGCACTGAATAAAAACATGGTAAATAATAGCTACCCACTCCCTTGCATTGATGATTTGATATATCAATTGAAGTATGCAAGATATTTCACTAAGTTAGAGTTACAAAGTGGTTATCATCAAGTTACAATAGCTGAGGAAGACATTTGGAAAACAACTTTTAAAACTAGACAAGGATTGTTGGAGTGGTTAGTTATGCCATTTGGTCTAACAAATGCTCCAACTACTTTCATGAGAGTCATGAATGATGTAATTAGACCATTTATATATGAATTCATCATTGTTTACTTATATGACATACTTATATTCAACAAATCAAGAGAAGAACATGTCATGCATGTGAACAAGGTACACGAGTCTTTAAAAAAGAGCAATTATTTTTAAATATGTCGAAGTGAGATTTTGGAAAGATCTGTTTAGTGTATTTGGGACACATTGTTGGAGGAGGTGAGTTGAAGATAGACCCTTCCAATTCTGAATTAGCCCAAGCCCAATATAGTTACAGAGGTAATAATCTTTCTTGTGGAAGCACAGTATTAGAGGAAATTCATTGCTAATTTTTCTTCCATTGCAGCTCCATTACATGCATTGACAAGTGTAAAGAAAGTATTCCGTTGGGGAGATATGCAGCAAAAATAATTTGATGCTTTAAAGCAAGAGATAAGTTCAACACTGTTATTGGCTCTTCCGGATATTAGACAGCCATTTGATATCCAAATAGATGCAAATGATTATGCTATGAGAGCAGTTCTCATGCAGCATGGTAAGCCTATTTCGTTTCATAATGAAATTTTTACTGGAGCTGTGACTAACTATCCCACCTATGATAAAGAGTTATATGCATTGGTACAAATTGTAAAGAAATGGAAGCACTATTTGAAGGGAAAAGAGACCATTATCCATACCGACAATCAACCATTGCAATACTTACAATCACAGTCAAAGTTGCAACAATCGAGACATTTCAGAAGGATGGGATTTCTACAGTAATTTCATTTGGTTATTAGGTACAAAAAAGGGAATCTACAATAAGGTATCCGATATGCTGTCTATGCATATTGTAAATTTATTTATTATACTCAAGCACAATTCAGTTATGCATGAAAGTTACATTGAAAAATATGCATATGATATTGATTTTCAAGATGTGTATGAAATCTCGGGTCAAGGAAAAAAAAAATGAAGAGTTAGATTATCATGTGCATAACAGTTTGTTGTATCACTTGGGCAAGTTATGTATACCATATGGAGATAGAAACAATATCATAATGGAGGTGCACACTTCATTGATTGCTCGACATTTCAGTGTAGGAAATACAGTAGTGAACCTCCAAAGGTATTATTATTGGCCACGCGTGATTCATAGTGTATCTCTTTTTATTAGAGGATTTTATTTATGTGCAATAAGTAAGCTAGTAATAGGAAACTTGGATGGTACACTCCACTTTCGGTTCCTTCACATCCTTGGGAGAGTATCTCAATGGATTTTGTAGGTGGTGTTCCTATGTCAAGGAAAGGTCATGATTACTTATATGTTTTGGTAGATAGGTTCAACAAAATGTGTCTTTTGATTCCACGTAAAAAAAAATTTACAGTTGAAAAAACTGCTAATATTTTCTTTCAAAATGTATGGGTTCATTTTGGTCTTCCTACTTCTATTGTAAGTGATCGAGATTCCTGGTTTTTTGGGAATTTTTGGTCAAAATTATGGGACATGATGGACACAAAGTTGAAGAAGAGTACAAAATTTCATCCGCAAATATATGGTCAGAGCGAGGTGGTAAATAGGACAATCATTTATCTTCTTAGAGGCTATTGCAACAAGCATCCCAAGTTGTGGGATGAACAGTTGAATTACATTCATCATGCATACAACAGGGCAAAGCATTCTTCTGCAAACACATCGCCATTTGAGGCATATCTTGGGTACTTGCCAAGATCGCCTTTGGACTTCATCTTTGAGAAAGATGTCACTATATATGGTCATAGTGACATAGATAAGGCAAGGAAATTCATTGAGAAAATTCAGTCAATACATCACACAGTGCAAGAACAACTTGAAAGGAGTCAAATTAGCTACAAGGCAAGGCATGATAAACACTGTGTTGATCACAAATTCTAGGTTGGAGATGAATTTTAGTTATATTTCAACAAAGAAATATTGTGAGGGGAAGGTAAAAAGCTCAATCCAATCCATTATGGTCCATTTAAAATAATGGAAAAGATTGGTACTAATGCATTTAAGCTAGATTTTCCTAATTATATGAAAATATATTATGTCGTTAATGTTGAGAATTTGATATTATTTGAGCCTCCTTTGATTGATGATCAAGGAGAGCAATTTCACCTGCAATCAATAGATGATTTATCTCTAGAATATCTTGATGAACTTCAACAAGATCTCATACTTGAAAAAAGAATCAGAAATTCAAGGAGAGGGAATGTCGAATACCTTAGAGTGGGACTCAAGGGACAAAATCCTTCAAAGGCCAAATGGATGGAGAGTGAAAGGGTGAGGGAGTTGTACCCTCACCTATTGAACGATTGATAGTATCTTTTGGGGTCCAAAAGGCTTCTAGTGGGGAGGAATGATTAGAGGCTTGGTATTTATGTAAAAAATGAAAGTGCTCAGAAATGCTTGAAACTAGAACAACCAGATAGAGCTCGTCATCGGGATTGCAACACAACTCATTTCATAAAAAATTGATTTCGTATGAGTAAGTTACGGTATGTTGTTTGTTTTCTCATATAGGTAAAAATTATGTAGAAAAATGACAGACTGATGACTTGGCAGCCCAGTCAGCACCTTAGGAATATTCAATGAATATTCTCCAGACTTCAGCGAGTAACACTATGACAAGTGTCAGAATCAGATTCACCAATGTTGCTTGGGGAAGTTGAATTTTTTCCTCCTAATCCTAAGTTTGGAATTTATTCTATGTGGATATTTTATTATTATGGTGAAATTTGGGGCTAATGGAGAAAGGCCACGTGGCGTAGCAAGAGGCTACCACGTTCCCTCCCCTGTGGTCAGTTGGATGGGCGTATATTTATTTTAATGAAGGTTTGAACCAAAGGTTATGGTCGCATATGTATTATTCACAAACCGTAGTCAAATGTATGGGAAATATATATATTTCTCATATCAAATTAAACCAAGGTTCAAACTAGGGAAAATTTTAGGGGCTAATATTCGTAGGTGGGCTAATTTTCCATGTTTTTTGAAAAAAAAAAATCGCCAATTTCCATTTTTTTTCTAAAATGATTCGCCCAAATTTTATAGTACACCATTACTTTATCTTAAAAATCGTCAAAATATTATATTGACTAATATAAAATAATTGGAAATATAATTTTTTCTACAAAAATATTGCCAAAAAAATTACAATTTTCATATTAAGGACTAGTAATATTCGCCAAGGTTTCTAAACTTTAAGATAAACTTCCACCCTTAAAATTTTCCTTGGTTCAAAACTTTCATGCGTTCAACAAAATTTTATGGCGGGGATCGGGGTCAAACCCATGACCACTCGCACGCAGCACCAATGCTTTACCACCATATCGTACCATGATTTCCTTAACCATTAGGGACTCTGCTTTTTCATCGCAAAGTATGGGGGTTCAAAGGGGGCCAGCCCCCTTTCACATATTCGAGTGCTCGAATACCAGGAGCTAAAGTAGATCCGACGAGATATTTTAAAATTTGTTTTAAAACCATAATTATTAACGTTAATACGTGGTTAGGACACGTAAAGCCATGTTTAGTGCTAATACGTGGTTTGTGTTAAACATGCCACTAACCACGCTTAATTATCCGCTTATCCAATTAAACTCGTGGTTATTGATTAATTAAGTATGTCTTAACTTAGAGACAGGTTTGGAGGAACCTCCAGATGTGACGGAATCTCCACATTTAGTGGAGTTAACTGGCAGACTTCTAGAATTAGTGGAGAAAAACTAGGAAAATTTCGTTTTGTCATAACTGAGGCAATTTTCAACCAATTTTGGCTCAATAAGAGTCATTATTGGTATATTTTGATGTTTTGGAGCCATTGGAGTAGGTTGCAGAGGCAACAGGAGGCTTTAAACAACTTTTTTTCCCAATTTAAGCTAATACAAAGGGCCACACTATGAAGCTGAACCAAGGAGATATAGCCTAGGAGGGGTGAAATCCTTCATCAAAAACTTATGTATTTTACTTTGTTATTTTTTCTTGTTGTGTTTTTATATGGTGTTTTTTAGCATTGAGTTTCCATGCTCTTAAGTTCATGAAATACACTTAATCTCATCAAGTTTAATGAATTCTCAATCATAAACATATGTATAAACCATTGTATAAGAAGAAAACCAAATAATTTTCATGTTAATTATGAAACTGATATTAGCACAAAATTAACTAACAATCAATTTCAAATCATGGTCCCTCATATCATTTCCTATATGATTTAGTGAAACCCAACTACACTCCTAGGTATCATAAAACCCTTACAGATAGATGGCCAACTCAATATTTTGATGCTCATTTGCTCGCTGATGTTTTTGAATTGCATCAGAGTGACAAAATTATTCTACAATAAATTATACATGCTCTATGAATAGATAAATGGTAGCCAAAAATGATTAGTAGTGATAATTTTCCAGCCATTTTCACTCCCATTAGACTCATCATTGAGTTGTAAAAAAAGACATAATGATAAACTCAAAATTTTGATGTTGATATGATCTAGTTAATGTTGTTTGAATTTGATTAAATCCTTAACTCTTGAAAATTGTAAAGTCTCCATTTAAAATCTGACAAGGTTAGAGACACTAACAAACATCCTAGTTTGGATTTGGGAAGACATGGTATTTTTTCAAGTTGTTTGGTTGCTGAGGGTAGCCTTAGCTCTATTCTCAGACCTAGTTATAAAGTGCGCTACCTAGAACTATCAATAACATTGATAAAAAATGCAACTGAGAGAAATGACAGAGATCATTGTTTTGGTCAAAATTTGGTGACTATTTTTTTTCTACAATATTTTTACTCTGTTGTTTTAAATGGTATTGAAAATTTGTTATTTACAACAACAGTCAAACTCCAATTGTCAAAAATACTAAATTTACAAACCTATTGGATAATTTCTTGCACTTAGTAGGCATAATATGGTGAGAGGCCTTCCCTCATTAAAAAATACATGATTTTTTGTCTAGTTGTTTAGCCAGAGAAAAGGTTATAAAACCCACAAGTACATATTGGGAAATTGCTCCATTGGACTTGGTGCACATTGATTTATGTGGACCCATGAAACTTAGTGCTAGTGATGTCCAATATTTTCATATTTTTGTAAATGGTCACTGGCAACAAATGTGGGTATACAACGTGAAGACAAAAGATCAATCATTTCAAATCTTCAAAAAAATCAAAGCCATGTGGAGTGAAAGTCTGGTTTCCACATTCATCTCCTCAACTCAAATCAAAGGAGAGAATAGACTGGTGATGAGATCTAACATTATGAAAGTGCATGGAATTCACCAGCACCTGAATGCTGCATATACATCACAACAAAATGATGTTGCTAAGAGGTAGAAGTGTATCATTATGGAAATGGTGCACAACATGATTGAGGAATGAAACTTGGATTGGTCATATTAGGTAGAAGAAATTTTCACATCAATTTACTTGTTGAACTGTGTACCCACCAAAGCACTTGACGATATCATGCCACATGAAACACAGGGTGGGTATAATCCTTCTAATTCGTTTCTTGATGTTTTTGGTTGAAAATCTCATATGCATCTTCCATATAAGAAGGTATATAATTAAGTCATTACAATTTACATTTATAGGGTACAATGAACATAAAAAAAACCTACCCACACAGAGATCCTAAAATCAGGTAAATATATATAAGAAAAGGTCTTGTATTTGATGAGAAGGGTGAGTCAATCCACCCTCCACATAGTAAAAGGGTGAATATTGGTGAAACATCACTACATATTCTTCTAAAAACGATGGTGAACTTCATCTTATTCACTAGAAATTTAATATAAATTTCATCTAGATTCGCTAGAAATTTAATATAAATTTTATCTAGATTTTTTTCATGTCTCAACAAAATATGACAAGTACTAGAAGGAAGGGAAGCATAAAGTAGTTTATACGACTATTTTTTCCATTCCAAGTTTGTAAGTGATAGCGAGTTGAGCAAGAACCTGTTGTCATTTATCGCTAAATTCTTTGCCATTGTTTATTTCCTCAAGTCATCAATTTATGTTATAAAGCCTAGACAACCTTTTCAAAGAATTGTGTGCAGTCTCCTTGTTAATTCAGGTGGTCATCTAGTTGTTCTTAAATTGTAGTTGGGAGGCTCATTTTCCAACTAATTATAAATTTCATCTAGATTTGTTTCATATCTCAACAAAATATGACAAGTACTCGAAGGAAGGGAAGCATAAAGTAGTTTCTACATCTATTTTTTCCATTCGAAGTTTGTCGTTGATAGCAAGTTGAGAAAGAACATGTTGTCTTTTATCGATAAATTTTTTGCCACTATTTATTTCCTCATGTCATCAATTTATGTTATAAAGCCTAGACAACCTTTTTTAAAAATTGTCTGTAGTCTCCTTTTTAATTAAGGTGGTCATCTAGTTGTTCTTAAATTGTAGCTGGGAGGCTCATTTTCCAATTAATTTTGGATGAGAGGAACTAGGATAAGTAACTTCAATCCTTTCCCCTCCTGTTTCAGAACCTTCGGATCCATTACGGTTCATAGGTTATTACGAACGAAAATATCTCTGTGGCCTGTGGAGTCGTGCTGGTGGATGAAGTGGTACTATCGATGTGCTTCTAACTGATAACCATAGGAAAGACTCTTGGAAAGGAAACCAAACCTCTCGAGGCGAAATATAATCTTTCAAGCAACTGATGCAGCCAGTGGGTGGACAACATACATACATGTAGATGGCAGAGGAATTAATTCATTTGATTCTACAAAATGATGAGTTGAGCAAGAACCTACTGTCATTTATCGCTAAATTATTTGTCACTGTGTATTTACTCATGTCATCAATTTATGTTATAAAGCCTAGAGACAACATTTTCAAAGAATTGTTTCGATTCTCCTTGTTAATTCAGGTGGTCATCTAGTCGTTCTTAAATTGTAGCTGGGAGGCTCATTTTCCAATTAATTCTGAATGAGAGGAACTAGTTTTTATAAAAAAAAATTGGCTTTGGGATGAATGTCTATAACTTGAGATGAAGTCTTTCCCGTTTGGAAATTGTACTGTAGAAAAGGATTGGCGTTCAACTATAAACGATTCCTATTCTTTATATGTAGCTATCCATAATAGCCAATACTATGCATTGTGGTTGTGTCGTATTTCCCAGTCAACTTGAAAATGATTCAAAATATAGAAAAATAGAAAAAATATATATTTTCATGAAAATAAAATTGTAAGAAAACTGAAATAAAGACTCATGAATCAAATAAAATTGTAAAAAAATTGTGTCGTAATTGAAAAAACTAACCTAAATATACTGTGAAATGTTTTGGGGTGTGTTTTGTGCTAGTTTGTCTCTAGGGTTGGTGAATAGTTTGAATGTGAAACATGCAACTTTAGCAGTGGTTGAACTTCTTTTATAGATTTTCGCACTGGAATTTAGTTGGTGGAAATGATGGACATGGATTGCAATGGCTTCATTTTGCATGTGTGATCAGGATTGATATGGATATGATCTACTGGTTGGGAATTTGTTTTTGTTGATCCATTTGCTTTGATATGTTTTAATGGGAAATAGAATAGGTTGAGTGTCATTTATTGGAGTTATTTGGTGGGTGTCATTTATTGAACACAGTGGATTTAAATGTTGTTATTATGTGGGTGTCATTTATTGTACACAGTGGGTTTAAATGTTGAATAACGCGGCCGTTATGACTGACATACATTAACTTTGATTATGTGCAAGTTTGGATATGCAACTGGGATATATATCATGAGTTTTGATCAGTGGAGTTGAAGTGGCTGCTACTTTGTCCTTCTGGAATAGACCATTTTAGAAGGATTTATGATTTCATGAGTTTTCTAGTTGAGACAATATGATTTGTACTCTTAATACTTAAAGGACTATTTATGGAAAATTGTGGGCCAAGTCAATGTTTTGGGAAATTTTGGACATAATTTAAAAGATATTTGGACTTAATGTTATTTGTTTTCGTTTAATTATTGGTTGCGCATATGTCTAGTGGGTTAGTGGGACCAATACTATAACAATTACTGGTCCTTGCACAACATTAGACATTTCTCGCCTAGAGAGAATGCAGTTAACTTTATGCATACCAGAGGTGATTTCCAAACATAATTAATGAGATTCAGATAATTAATTATTTTCATGACATAGGTGACGGTTGGATAATTAATGTGAGATTTGAATTTTTTAATTGTGAATGATAGCTGGCGTCTTATAATTATTATGTGCCATACCCAGGTCAGTACATACATGTTGCATAATAGGGATCGATGATGATTATTACGCCGATACCTATTTCAACTCACTGTGATATAGGCTTGTGGAATTTTTAATTTTTCTAAATCAATGAAATAAATTTAATTGTAATTAGAGAAAGCAAGAAAGATTTATTTTTTTAACGTTCACTAGATTAAAGATAACTTAAGGATAGATTGCTTTTCCATGTGATTCTTGTATTCAATTCTTTTCTTATGAAGCTTCACAATCAACACTCTAATTTTTAGACAAACCTCTAGCTGAATAAATTATCTCAAGAGCTAGCTACCAAAATATCTACATAACTTTCTGAACTCTCTTTGAAGGCCTTACATTTTAAAAGGAAATGTTTTTCTCCTTCCACTTTTAGAGAAGAACAAAAAATGCATACTCTTTCTTCCCACACTTTTATTGGCCTTCTGGAAAGTGCTATTTTACCCAAAATATATATATATATATATATATATATATATATATATATAAACATAGAAACTTGTAATTTCACCTAAAACAACTCGAAAAAAATGTTACAAAATATTTAATTTAATTGATATTAAAATAACAGTGGTGCTTGACTTGTCCTACCTTACATGTCGTGTTGTACTTTTGTTTCTACATACTGCCGGAGTCGTCTAACGAGCCAGAGGAATTGCCGGGACGGTCAAAATTGGCCGGAATCCGGGCCAAAAAAATTTAAAAAATCTTGCAGAAACAGTGTTTGAATCCTGATTTTGACATTGGAAATGGATTCAGCACCATCAAAAACCTGTAGGACACCCAAAATATTAAACTTTGATAGTTATAACATGGATTTAGAAAAATTCCTGCCGAATTTTCTGAAAATCTTATCGGAATTTTCATGATTTTCAGGGCGATTCCTCTGGCTAGTTAGACTATGGCCATACTGCCTATGCGTTTGCCCTAGGTAGTTGATGGCTCATTTGCGTGTTTGAATTCTGTGAGACAATAGTTATATCAACAATGATCGCAACAGACATGTTACTCCCAACACTACAGGCTCCAATCTCTGCGGATTGGGTCGACGCGGGAACCCACTGCATGCCGGCTGGAAGTTTTAAGATCATAAGCATTCATGCACGAAGTGGTAAGACACCCATTAACCTTTCCCGAGAGCACTTAGCTTCTTTGGAGTAAACCATGGTTAACAATATGCATTTTCTCTATGAATGATCTCAGTTCCAATGTTGAATGCTCTTTAATAATTTCTGCTCCCACGAAAATGCAAGGTAACTTTATCATATGAGTTCCAATGTTTAATCTTCTTTAATCATTTAGGCTCCCACGAAAATGCAATGTAACTAATTTTATTGACTGATAAGGTTCTAAAAAATATTCACAAATTAGCTTTAAAAATAATAGAAATATTCACAATTTTTTTTGAAATTTTGAGTTACAATTGTGAAACTTCAAGATTTTAAGTGTAATAGGAGTTTTTGAATTTGAGTTACAGTTGTGAAACTTTAAGATTTTGGGTGCTCCATGAATTTTTGATGGTGCTGAATTTATTTCCCATTAAAAAATCTCTTCAAACACTCCAACATTTTGATTTTTTTAATTTTTTGACCAAATTTTAACCAGAAAACTATTGTTCAAACAAATTTGTGACATCCCTAAACAACACCCATATTTAATGCCAAAGTCGTGTTTCATTTAATGGTTTGATGTGTGATCCCAAGATTTGAAAAAATCAGAAAAATCAATGAAAAGATATGAGAAAATAAAGGTTGACAAAATGTTCACACTTGGAAAAAGATGTGAGAATTTATCTTCACCTAGTAAGGCAATAACAAAGATAAAACTAACCAATAGAAGATATAGAAAGGTACTCGAATAATTCTTCTTGAGAATGGAAAATCCAAATTTCAAAGATGTTCTTTCACAAGAACGTTCTCTAGAGTAGATGATTTCTACATAGCAAAGGTTAAGAATGACGTGTTAAATTTAAATTTGAAACTTCTAATTCACTTGGATGGTTTCTTACAATATGTATCATGTTTTTTTTTTCCAGAGGATATCGTGGTTCAGAATATACATTTATTATTGTTATCACCCGATATGAAATTAACCACCATTTTCAATATGGTTGTGAAACTCAACGGTTAGTCTTTTAAACAACTTAATAGGGCGCATTCATTATGCAGTATGAAGAATTATATAACAAGACACTGGGTAACGATAAGGTTAGAGTTAGTAAGTGATGTTAAATATAACAATCATTTTATTGATTAGTAAATCAAAACTCAGATAAACAATTTTTTAAAGAAAATAAAGAAATTAAATTAATTTGCAATGCTTAATGAATTTTAATTAGGTTAGAGTTAGCAACTGATATTAAATATAATAACCATTTTTCATTTAATAAGTAGAAACTAAAAGAATTAAACTAATTTGCAATGCATAATGAATTCTAACAGAAGTTAGAGTTAGTAACTGATATTAAATATAACAACCATTTTGCATTTAATAAATAGAAAATAAAGGAATTAAACTAATTTACAATGCATAATGTATTTTAACCTGGGTTAGAATTAATAATTGATATTAAATATAACAACTATTTTTCATTCCACAAGTACAATAACATATAAAATAATATTGAATGCTATGATTTAAGCTGCTCAATATTCATAAATAAAGGAATTAAACTAATTTGCAATGCATAATGAATTCTAACCAAGTTAGAGTTAATAACAGATATTAAATATAATAACCATTTTGCATTTCACAAGTACAATAACATATAAGAGAAAATTGAATACTATGATTTAAGCTGCTTAATATTCATAAATATAAATGAGAATTTTGATTAGCATATAAGCTATTAAAAATATATACTAAATTGTAATAACATACATATTTATTTAATTTTATACACTAATAAATGTAATAATGTGTAGGCTATTATATTAAATATTTTTATATTACATACAACATAACACATTATAAGAATGGTAATATACAAATTTAATTTCCATAAAATAACATTTATTATTAGTTTGTTTGAGGTGTGATAATTCTTCTTGCAATTTTGTTAATGGTTTATGTTTCAAATCTCTATTCTAATGCAAAATTGATCTACTAAAAAAGCAATGGCTAACTACAGTGGTTACAATTGTGGAGGGCCTATGGGCATATACATTGGATGAACCCAATGCACAATGTTGGATAGAAGGCATACTCGTAGAAAAACTTGTGGGTACAAATTAATAATCACTAGACACTAAGATAAATACATCTGTTTATATATATATATATATATATATATATATATATATATATATATATATATATATATATAACTTAAATTGTTTTTTTAATGTTAATTTTACATAATATAATTTAATTTTTAGTTAAATATTAAATATAAAACTAGAGTTATATAATATAATTTAATTTTTAGTCAAATATATCTAATGCATAATTTTTTGTGTACATTATAGATAATAATAGATGTTTTTTAATTTTAATTTTTGATTATTAAAAAGTAAGTTTTGGAGAAAATTTTAGCCTAATCTAATTAATAGATGAAATGTCTTTTTGTCTTTTTGTTTTTTTTTTAAGTTAAATTTTAGACTTGTTCTTTTTTTTTAATATACATTTTTTAATGTATTAATGGATTAGTACCCTAAAACCATTTATGGCACTCTAAATCTAGATAACATAAATTTATGATACTCAAAAATGTTTGTTGGATTTCAAGTAAAATTTATTTGGAAAAATAGAAATAATTTTGATCTATTATCTAAACTATGTTATTTTTAAGTAAATTATGGTTATTGCCAGTAAGACTATATCATTTAATGTGTTTACCAATAGTAATTTACTAGTAATTTACCAGCCTGTAGTATTTGTTATGATAAACTTATTTATAAGTTTGAAGAAATTATATTGCAATGCAAGAATAAATCCACATTAATTGTGAACTTGATCTTTTTAGTAAGTAGAGATTTGATGTAAATCTAGACGGGTTCTTTTTTCAATAGCAACATGAAAAAATTATCTACCCAATTACAAAATGTTATAAAGTTAACTTGAATATTTCTTCAAATTTTTTTATCAACTAAGAGCGAAAGCATTTAAAAGTGAATAGCTAAAACAAGTTAAAAAAGGAAAAGCCAATTTTAATGTTAAACCTCAATGTTAAATCTCAGAAAACTAAGTTTTAAGAAACAATACGCACATCAAAAGCAAAAGCCAATTTTAATGTTAAACCTCAGAAATCATTGCAATTTAAAAGTCAAGCAAGTTAATTTTCTTTCCATCTGGCTTTGAATTTCTTTCTAGGACAGGGTGGTGGGGACTTTTTGTTAACTTTTTATAAGTTCGGTTTTCGAATTATCCGGAAGATCTTTGAACAGTGGGCTGGGTTGATATTTTCAAAGGGAGTTGTCTATAAAAGGGAAGGAATGGTCAGGATTGTTAGAAGTTATTGAAATTTGGATAAATAAATATTTAAGAAATCTTGTAGTAATAGTGTTTGAATCATGTTTTTGATGGTGGAAACGGATTCAGCACCATCAAAAACTTTCTAGTACATCCAAAATACTGAAGTTTGATAGTTATAACTTGGATTTACAAAAATCACTGTTTGATTTTCTTAAAATCCTACCAAAATTTCCATGATTTTCAAGGCAAAAAACAGTCTAGTTAAACTACAACTTTTCTAAGTAGAAAATCCAAAGATTGAAATTGGTGACACTATCCTTAGTTTGATCGGAATTTATGTTTAGATAATCAACTAGGTATGATCTACTAAACCATTAAAGTTGCAGAGTACTGTGAATGTTTACATTGGATCATAAAATAGGGAAGAAACTCAGGCTTCTATTTACAGTCAAAGAGCTAAAGCAGAATTTATGTTTACATAATCAACTGGGTCTGATCTACAACATCATTAAAGTTGCAGAGAAGTACTATGAATGTCTACATTGGATCATTAAACAGGGAAGAAACTCAGGCTTCTGTTCACAGTCGAAGAACTATTTCCACCTCCGGATTGCTTTATTCTATGGTAAAAAGTAATAATATTCAAAACAGAAGCTGGTGATCAACCATATAGAGTAACAAGAAGACCAAAACCATGATTTTTCCGTTTAATTCGTTTTTAAGATACAAAGAGAAAATAAGTTGAGCTGCAGCCAAAGCTAATAATTGCTGTTATACACTATTGTGACAGCCTACCGGCATTCAATGATACTGCAACTTGGTGTCCTAATTAACAGGGTGGGGACATCACAATCCCTTATCCTGAACTTTCTTTAGCTGTTTAATATTTACAGCATACACCACTTGATAAAGATGAGAATGATATACATAGCCAATGCTGTAAGATTGAGATTGTTAATGCTTGATTTTTAACTCCAGCACTTAAATGAAAATGTAGGAAAATCTAGGCTAGAGTTTCAGCTCTTTATTTGAATCTATCGCAAAATTACTCATCATCAAACATCAATTTTCAAAACCATAGTTTCACAAACTATACTTTATTTGAATTCATTGCAAAATTACACATTATCAAGCAATTTCAAAACCATAGTTTCAAAAACTATACTTGTACATGACAAAAACTAACTATGCTATGATATTATCAACACCTCCAACTAGAACAGTTAGAATAAAGCATAAGAATCCTAGATCACAAAAACAAGCTCTAAATGAATATCAAATTAACTCCTCCACTTGATTCTAATTGGAGACATAAAGATGGATCAAGTTTTAGGAACAACATTAGATGTCTTCATTTTGTCGATCCAATATGCCAGAGAAGTTTTTGTATTTCGAAACCCAAAGAAACCATACTCTTTGCTCTTATTCATGCTATGTACCAGTTCCCGGGGAAGATTTAATATAAAATCTGCAACCCACCAATTTCCCACTTCCTCAATTTTTGTTGGGCGGAGTTGATTTTCTCGGACAATTGCATCCCAGACTGGACCTTTGTCTTTCATGGCCACATCCAGACTAAAGCCTTCACCCTTGTATGGTAATGGCTCCAGATCAAAATTATCTGCAATGATTCCCCAAAGGTGTTTCCATTTAAACACATCTCCATTAGTACAATTAAAAGCCTGGTTCTTGGCATAAGGGTCTGTGGCAGCCCAAATTTCTTGCTCTGCAGTCAAATCTGCATCAGCTATATCCATCAACTGTTCCCATGTAATTCTGTTGCCTGGGTATTTGAAAGGCAGCCCCTCATGTTTGCAAATGGCAGCATAAACACAGAGTGTGCCTACAACATTCATTAAGCTCCATGGAGAGAAGCCAAATATGATTGTGGGACGGTGAATGGACCATGTTAATCCCTCTTTCTTCCTGGCAGCCTCAAAAACAATATCCTCCAGAGTGTAATAAAAATTGGGCACAGGTAACCTAGGAAGCTCTTCATGATAAGGTGCCTCGTGCGGCTGAAAATAGCGATTCCTGGCCACTGCATCAAATGGACCCAAGTAGTGTTTTGCCCCTGTCTGAAGACATATGTGCTGTAAATTCTGTGCATTGGACAGGAGTGCATCTAACACATTACTCAACATTCTTCCATTGTCCTCACAGTTCTGCTCCTCTGTTTCCCTGCTCAACCAAACAACCCAGAAGAGATGGGTGACATCCTTCAATGGCGAAATCTTTTCTAAAGTGAGTTCTCTATCCAGAACATCGCATTGAATGTATTGTACTGCAGTATCTGGTGACCAATCTGGCTTAGGCCTCCTAGCAACTCCATAAATTTTCCAAGGCCCACCAGGAGTGTCAGGCATAGGCAGAATTTCTGCCAAGCTATTGCCCACAATTCCTGTTACTCCTATGACCAGCGCGACTTGCTGTTGTTTCCCCGATTTGTCTTCACAACCTTCAGCTTTGGTTTCAAATTTTCTCTGCATTGAAATACGTAAGAATCTATACAAACCTTAAAAAAGGCAAGTGCAACAATACGATACAATGAAGCAACAGTGGAATCTCAAATGCGGCAAAGTTATCCTTTAACAAGCAAACGAAATTTGTTAAGCAAGTGTGCAGACTAGACACCTTTTCCAAATTCTAATATTTAATAAATGTGCCATTTGTGTGGAGTCGGAAGGAAAGCATGTGCCTTCACCATCGAATATTTAATGAATTCACCATCTATGTAAATTCGAAAGGAATAGGCCCGTAGACTCTTGTGAATTCGAAAAGAAAAGGGTAGATCCTTGTTAAATTTATATTGAGATAAATTTTATATTGAGATAAATTTCGCCAATTATGTAGATATCAATTTTTACTATCAAATATTTAATAAATTTATTGTTCATTGAGCTCATAAGCTTATTCTACAGTCCAGTATGAGGGAGCTTTATTCTACAGTCCAGTTTGAAGGAAATGTGTGAGTATGTAATTTCCTCAAAAAATAATAAAAATAATTTTCACTAATGTTAACCAAAACAAAAAAATAAAAATGATTTAACCATATAAATAAACAATTAAAAATAGACTAGAGAGACAGCATTCTACAACAGAGACATGCTTAAAGTATGTTGCTTACGAAAAAAAAATCACTAATAAGAACCAAAACAAAAAAATAAAAAATAAATAACCCTATAAATAAACAATTAAAAATGCTTATTGAGAGGAGAAGCTCATTCTATCTTAATCACATATTTACCAAGCACTAGAAAGAATTAAATGTCTGAAAGTGTAAAAGCTTTTTAACTTTTTTCAAGTTTGTGATTTCATCCCTTTAGGCTCTTAGTAAATTCTTAGTTAATATGGATCTATACTCACTGTCAAATATTTAATAAATTTAATCATATATCAATCCTCACCATTAAATATTTAATAAATTCACGATGCCTTGTCAACATTCACCCTCAAATCTTTAAATTCACTCTGTGAGTCACAAATATTTAAATTCCCATTGACAATTTATGTGGGTTGAATAGGGTTAAAACTTATACATTCTTACAATTTAAAAATCATATTAAAATTTAGATGATTTTCTACTACCCTTTATACTTAACATCTTTATATATTTATTTATTTCAACCCTATTAAATAAATAAAAATACCAATTAGAGAAACTAAAAAAAAAAGTCTAATAGTTTGATAAATAAATAAAAATGGTTCTGCCATCTATATATATTTATTTATTTTAATATAATTAGATAAATAAATAAAAATGCCGAACAGAAAACTACCAAAAACACTTTATACCAGTTAAAATTATACAATTTTAAATCTGAAAAATATTAATTTATTAACAAAAGGAAATTACAAAATGAATAAGAGTGTAATAGCGGCAAGTAGAAGGAAAAAACAATTCCAATACTGGTTAGCTTTTAACTCACTGAGGTTTCCTTGTGCAAGTTGAGGCCACTAATTACTTCAATATAAGTAGAGCAATCTATGGTTTGTTTTTTGATAAACAAAAAATGATAAGGCTCTACAAAAATCACAAAAAAATAAATTTTTTTATTTTTTATTTTTGTGATATATCAACACAATTAAATAAATAAATAAATAAAAATACCAACCAAAATAACTAAAAAATAACTTATACAAATTTAAACCTAATAAGATATTAAATAAATAAATAAAAATACCAACCAGAAAAACTAAAAAAACAATTTATACAAATTTAACAAAGAAATCCAGAAAATGGAAAAAAAAAGTCTAATAGTTGTAAAAAAAACATCTTATACAAATTTAACAAAGAAACTAGAAATTAAAAAAAACTTATAGTTTGACTAGTTGGTTCTTTTAATCTAACCAACTTATATTAATTTATTAAGAAAAAAAACCACAAAATGAAAAAAAAAGTCTAATCGTTTGATTAGTTGGTTCGAGTGTGGTGGTTTGATTAGGTGGTTCTCTTAATTGGAGTTGTCTATCTATGCAATAAATAAATCAAAAAATTAAGTAGTTGGAATTTTCAAAAAATCAGGCAGTTGGAGTGTTTGAATTGCATTTTTAATGGTGGAAATGGATTCAACACCATCAAAAACTCTTAGGGCAACCAAAACACTGAAATTTAATGACTATAAACCAGATTTTCAAAACTCTTTGCCAAAAAATTTCATAATTTTGCCAAAAATTTTCATAATCTTATCACAATTTTTCATTATTTTTTTTAACATTTCCATGTTATTTAAATTCTAAGATTTTAACCAGTGTACTCATATATTGTGTAATTTAACAATTTCAAATTACAATTTTATTCAATTTTTATTAACACAACTGAAAATAATTGCACCCAAAAACTGAAAAAAAATTCGACCCTTCTATTAAAAAAATTCACACAGTTTACTCAAATTTAAACCAGAACTGATTTCACAGTGACTGAGAACTCATTTCCCATGACTAGATTAGCAGCCACATACCGCGCGATGTCCAAGGGAACCTGTGTGCTTGGAATACCAGTTCATTGTTACAGGCTACAGTACACTAATCCAAACACCAATCTGCGAAATCAGACATCAAAGCAAAGTTCAGGAAGATATGCATCCAATATTTTGACTAGAAGGAATTTCCATGATCCATTAGTTCATTAATATACCCAATCAATGACAAACAGTGAACCAATTCTGAAATTTCCATGTTTTTAGAATGAGTACTGTGAGATACAATTACCAGATGAAATCAGCTTTATGGTCCAGAAATGGAGGCAGCTGAGCAGGGATTCCTCTTGTATTACGCGTCAGGGATTTCTGCCACAAATACTGCGTCAGGGATGTTCAGGGATTTCTGCAACAAATACCAGGGATGTTAAGGATGGTCACTTATTTGGATAAAGGAGACCAGGGACGAGGATTTATAAGCTTTACACCTAGGTTTCACTCAATAAATCCCACTTGTATTTATGGGATACTTTTAATTTTTTTAATTTTACTAAATATTATAATATTTATCTTTTCATTAACATTTTTTATATTTTAAACTTATATTACCATGAATGTCAACACCAAGACAAACAAAAAACAGAATATAACAGCGACTAGTCACAATCTGATGACGAAGAGGCAGAGAAAAACAAAAAACAGAATATAACAGCGACTATTCACAATCTGATGACGAAGAGGCAGAGAAGACTTTTGCATCATGTGATAATAGGCGATCCTTGACACCGTGCCACAACGTTACATGGTCCGTCAACCATCCTCATCCTTATTATCGATGACCGACTAAGATCGGCCAACCTGCAGAATCTTCAACAAATTTTTGTTTTTTTTTTAATTTTAGGTAGTTCTTTTTATTTTCTATTAATAAAAGTTGGGCAAAAAAAAATATAAAATTAGACTTCAACTTGGTCGCAGGAAACAGGTACGAGGTATTTCGGCCATCGAAGTTCAGAGTATATCAACCAAAACATAAATCTATACCATATCTGATGGTACTTAATATCGAAGTCTGGATATAACAACATATACAGAAAAAGAACTAGGTGCTAAAAAATAAAGTAAGACATTGCTGCATAGACTTAATTTCCTTCTCCAACCTTCATAACCTCGCATACTGATGCAATTGTCGAAGATTGATTCCTGAATATTCCTGTTAATACTTGCCAAAATTGATTGGAGCTTAGTTTCTGCTATGGACATGACTCCCTTAACTAGAAGGCATTTCATTAACCAATAAGTTCTAAACACCATCTAACAAACCTACCTTTAACATTACTTATTTTTTACTTTATCATCTTATCAACACAAAATACCCATCTACAGAATGTTGGATCAAACCTGTAATGTTGATTATTTATCGCTTCTATCATCTTATATCTTTAATCCCCTTTGAATTTTGAGTGTACTGAGCGTTGCGATTGGTTTTGGTTTTGAGTGTGTGATTAAGATATTTTTTTTTAAATTTGTTGGTACGATTAATATAATTATTTTGATTGATTGGTATGTTACATTATTAAATTGTATTAAACATAAATTTTTAGATAAAATATTTTAAGAAAAAAATTTATATTTAAAAAAACATAGTTTAAGAAAAAAATATTTTAAGATAAAATGTTATATTTGAGACAAAAACATTTTAAGAGAAAACTTTATATTTAAGACAAAAATAATTTGATACAAAAATATTTTAAGACAAAAACAGGAGACAAAAATATCTTAAGACAAAACTTTATATTTAAGATTTGAGACAAAAATATTTTAAGACAACTTTATATTTAAGACAAAAACATCAAATATTTTAAGACAAAACTTTATATTTAGGACAATGGAAAATGAAAATTAAGATGAAACTCATTTAAGACAGTTAACAATTAAGGCAAAACCATATCAATTTAAGACAATATTATCTAACACGTACAAAATTGACTCTTACAGTGCATCCTAAGTCTACCAGCTACAAGGCTACTATTTCACTTACCATTCACAATATCTTAAATAGAGACAACTATTTGCTGGGCACTTTGTTTTGTGGGGGTAGCCAACTGTGAAAAACACAACAACTTTTCCTTTTCTCGGACATCGATTCATCTTTTGTCCCTTCGATCTCTATTGATACGTTTAGAGACAACTTGTCTTTCATTGCATTCGGGAAGCACATATATTTTCTTAGCACTATGTTTAAAAGTTTTAATACAAGCAAAGTGGGCTTAAGTGCAAGACTAGGTAAAATTTTGGTGTGAAAAGGTGACATAAGAGTTAAGAAATCATGTTAAGAAAGTTATTTATGTCATGCCAATTTTTTTTACCCAAGTCTTACACTAATTGAATGTTAAAAATAGGCGGTGCTACAAAATATTTTGTGCCTGCAAAAATTTGATAAAAAAAGGTTTTATAACTATCACTTGGGGCATTTTAAACACTTTTAAAGTTTTTGATGAAATATAACCTATGATCTGACTTGATGTGATGATTTGAGGCATTTTCAAAACGTTAAAAAGGGTTTGGAGAGGACGGTTAAAAATAGAATTGTGTGCAAATCAACCATTTCCATCAAACCTAGGTGACTGGTTGGCAACAGACATTGAAATTGTTAATAGTTTTTGATAGTGCATGGAAAAGTGCTCAATTTTTCTCAGTTAAGCAATGGGAAAGTCAGGCCATGTTAGATGATTTAAACTATATGGAGTATGGTTCAAGGTATATGATGAAGTTGCATGACTTAGATAAGAAAATAAAAACCCTAAGGAAGAGGACATGGAGAAGACCAAGAAAGGGTAAGGCTAAAACTCATGTTGAAACCCTAGCCCTTGAAATAGAGGTTGAATCTAGTCATGTGCCTTTTGAGAAAAAAACTTGTAGAGGAACCAAAGTTTAAGATATATGAAAAGAGAACAGGAAGAAAAAGACACAAATGTTAGAAAAAGATGAATTAAAGAATCAAGAAGAAAAAAGTGAGAAAGGAAAGCAGAGAATGGAAATAGGGGGTGAGGACACAAAAATAGAGCCTAGGGTTTTCCATAGGAAAAGATTAATCCTAAGCTAAAGGAACCATTGATAATTGATAAAGAAGAGAATGTGAAGCCTTCAAAAGGAAAGAAAAGGCCACAGAATAAGGGAAAAAAGTATGGAGGCAGGAAAGGGAAATGAGCTCTAAAAGCTAGCAAAACTTTACAAAAAGGCACTAGAAGGATGACAAGAAGAAAAGACGAGTTAAACCTCCTTGCTCAAGTTGCAAGAGTTATGAAAGAATGATCAAGTTACCTCATTGACAAGGCAATATATGAAACCCTGATTTTGTTGAAAAAAAACCTAATTTTACATCAACGTTTTGGCATGCTACATTTTATCTTTTTTGGTAGCTAGTTTATTTTTGACATGTTAGGGTAATATGTCATAAAGGTTTTGTATCTAAAGGAGAGCATAAAATACAAGTCAACACAAGAAAGAATGGCCTTAAAGAGTGTAAATAGTTACACAATATAGTTGTTGATCCGAATTTATGTAGGAACACAATAAAATACAGAAATAGAAATAAACACAAAGATGTAATGGAAATAATACTTCATTTCATTAATATCAAAGAACTGAAATTTTCTTACAGAAAAAATGGAAAAAAACTAGCTAGGGCGTTGGTAGCTTATCTCTTAGAAGAGATGTGGTGGCTACAGGCCTCTGAATTGTGCTACAATGAGGCTCAAAGGTCTATTTATTGTTGAGAAATAATGTTAAACCCTAAACATCCAAAAACCTAACCATAGGAAATGAAGCGCCAAAACTCGGGGCCTCGTTTGGGTAAATTGGTGTTTCCACTTCCTGGGGACGTAACTTTGGCATACGATCTCCATTTGACGCGCATCATACCTCGTTAGAAAGATCTATCCGAGGAGTACAACTTTTGGTGTGAGCAACTTCCATCCATGGATGCTTTTTGCTCCTAGTTTTCCCAAAAAATGTCATATACAGCCTCAAAACGGCTCTAAAAGTTCAGGACCTGAAAAACTACTAAAAATAGTAAGTTGTGTTGAAACTAAAAAACTGAAAGAACCGGCGATGGTGGTTCAAATGGAATAGGTGAGTGGCCAAAAATATCCATGTGGCTAATTAGGGCCTCCAAATGGCTCTGAAAGTTCAGGAATGGAAAACCTACTAAAAATAGTAAGTTGCGTTGATAGTGAAAAACTGAAAGAACTGATGGTGCAGGTCCAAATGGAAAAGGTGGGTGGCCACCAATATCCACTTGGATCATTCCTCCCTCCTTAGGAAGCAATGGTCCCCATTGCGTTAAGTTTGTCCATGAGAGGCAAATTCTGCGAAACTTGGTATTGGATTTTTCTAGGATGTCGTGGACCTGCTGGCAGACATGCTGGATGCGCTCAATAAATTTGGTTTTCTCAGACAATACATGTGTAGATTCTATCTTTGTAATCGCATGAGTTATGGGAATATCAGGCGACACTGCGTCGGGGGTCAGATTAATGGAGGGCTTATCCGAACAGTGTAGAGGAACCTTTGTGGGTGAGGAGAAAATGTCTTCGTATTCCTCCACGACTGTGTCCATCTGTTGTTGTTCTGCAGCGGAGCCCTGTTTTGAGCCTGTGGCCACAATATTCTTCTTTCCTTGTGGGAAAATGGTGATGCAAATCCTTTTTTGGGAAACAACCTTAATGCGTTGTTTTGCAGTAGTCAAAGAGATGGTAGGAGGTGGTACTACCTCTGGTATCCTGTACAAGTTATTTCCCAAAGTAATAATGATAGCACGAGGCCTAGATTCATACACAACATGTCACCTCCACAAGTATGGTTCTCCCAATAATACATCAGCTACATCAATAGGAGCAACATCACACAATACTTCTTCTGTGAATGGCTTGATGTTGTACGAAAGGCGGCCCTGCAGGAGGACATGGAGATCTCTCCCTGAGTGAAGCCACCCAGTGGTATACGGTTGTGGCTGTGCTATGGTCGTTAGGCCAAGCCACTTCACGACCTCTACTGAAATGAAGTTCTTTTCACTTCCTCTATCGACATGATATTGAAGTGGATAACACTTCACCCACATCTGTGAATGGAAGAGGCATTCCCCCTCCTCCAGATCCTAGGGATCGTCCCTTTGGAGCTTAGTGGTTGAAACAATGGCACTAGGGTCCACATCAATGATCTTCTTCCCTTTTCCATATCCCTTTTCTAGTTCTGGCTCAGGATCAGAACACGCATTTGATTCGGGTGCCTTCAGTTCGACCACCAACGACTGTTTGTCCCGAAACTCGCTTGTATGTGAGTGGGGTTGTTATGAAATTCACACCACTTCCCCGTGTCCTTATTTGGATTTGTGGTGGTGTTCTAAGTCACCCCGCTTTGGTTCTGCCCCTTGTTCTGTGGTTCAAGGGTGCCTTTCCCTGGCTTGGGATTTTTGGATCCAAATTCTTGCTTCTCCTACTTAAGTTTCTGCTCAATCTTGGAGGCATAGTGATAAGCCGTGCCTAGCGAGGTATTGTCGAGGAACTCCATTTCCTCCTAAATGCATATGTGTAGACAACTGCGATACTTAAGCACAAAATGTCTATCTTAATCTTTAATACCCAACTTTGTGCGCAGGGTATGGAACAAATTCGTCAGTTCATGTACATCTTGATCCCTTTGCTGCTGCAGTGTGGTCCATTGGATGTACTTTTCCTCATAGCTCCCCATGGGGTAATATTGTTCCTTGATGCCATCTCAAAATGAATTCCAAGTGAATGTGAACAAGAATAGAGAGGATTCCCCCTTGTCCTTTTGCTCACAGTAGGTTTTCAACCTATCTTTGACATGGGGGGCATATTTGAGAAGTGAAAAAATAATATTTTCTTGGTCAGAGAAATCATGGACCGAAAAATACCCTTCTAACAAATTCAACCATCTATCTATAGCGTTTGCGTCTATCTGGCCTTCAAATATAGGAATGTCAAAGTTTACCTGTACCTTGAAGGGAGTGGCGTCTCCAGATTGGTTGTTGGATGCAGATGCGTCATAGGTGGGCAGCTGTTGAAGGATCTGAGCAAAGTTATCCATCATCACGTTCCTTTGTTTCTGGAGGGCCTCCTCAAGCAATGTTTTGATAGGATCTCCTGCTCCCTCGTCTTTATTTTCTTCTGCCATGGGAGTTCGTTGGGGTTTGCAAGGCTGATCTTGCAAGGGTTCAACCAGATCGAGCCCTAACTCCTTATACCCTAACCGCATTAGGGACATGTAAAGAAAAACAGAGAAAGAGCATATTGCTCTGATACCACTGATCCAGATATATGCAAGAACGAAATAAAATATAGAAATAGACATAAACACAGAGATGCAGTAGAAATAATACTTCATTTCATTAATATCAAAGAACTGAAATCTACTTATAGACAAAATGGAAAAAAAAATAGCTAGGGTGATAGTAGCTTGTCTCTGAGAAGAGATGTGGTAGCTATTGGATTCTGAATTGTGTTACAATGAGGCTCGAAGGCCTATTTATTGTTTAGAGACAATGTAAAGTTTAGAAACCTGCTAAAAATAGTAAGTTGTGCTGATAGTGAAAAACTAAAAGAACTGATGGTGCGGGTCGAAATGGAATAGGTGGGTGGCCACCAATATCCACCTGGATCATTCCTCCCTCCTTAGCAAGCAATGTTCCCCATGGCGTTAAGTTCCTCCATCAGAGGCAAATTCTGCGGAACTTGGTATTGGATTTGTCAAGGATGTCGTGGACCTGCTGGCGGACATGCTGGATGCGCTCAATAAATTTAGTTTTCTCAAAAAATACATGTGTAGATTTTTTCTGTGTAATCACATGAGTTATGGGAATATCAGGTGGTAGTGTGTCGGGGGTCAGATCAATGGAGGGCTTATCCGAACAGTGTAGAGGAACCTTTGTGGGTGAGGAGAAAATGTCTTCGTATTCCTCCACAACTATGTCCATCTATTGTTGTTGTACAGGGGAGCCCTGTTTTGAGTCTGTGGCCACAATATTATTCTTTCCTTGTGGGAAAATGGTGATGAAAATAAATTTCCTTGTTTGGGAAACAACCTTAGTGCGTTGTTTTGCAGTAGTCAAAGAGATGGCAGGAGGTGGTACTACCTCCGGTATCCTGTACAAGTTATTTCCCAAACAAATAATGGCAGCACGATGCCTAGATTCATACACAACATGTCGCCTTCACAAGTATGGTTGGCCCAATAATACATTAGCTACATCAATAGGAGCAACATCACACAATACTTCTTCCGTGAATGGTTCGATGCTGTACGGAAGGCGGCACTGCAGGCGGACGTGGAGATCTCTCCCTAAGTGAAGCCACCCAGTGGTATACAGTTGTGGCTGTGCTATGGTCATTAGGACGAGCCGCTTCACGAGCTCTGCTGAAATGAGTTTCTTTTCGCTTCCTCTATTGACATGATATTGCAGTGGAGATCACTTCACCCACATCTGCGAATGGAAGAGGTTCTCCCCCTCCTCCAGATCCTAGGGATACTCCCTCTGGAGCTTGGTGGTGGAAACAATGGCACTAGGGTCCGCATCAATGATCTTCTTCTCTTTTCCATCTCCCTTTTCTGGTTCTGGTTCAGGATCAGAACATGCATCTGATTCGGCTGCCTTCAGTTCGACCACCAATGACTGTTTGGCTCGAAACTCGCTTGTGTTGTGAGTGGGGCTGTTATGAAATTCACACCACTTCCCCGTGTCCTTATTTGGATTTGTGGTGGTGTTATGAGTTACCCTGCTTTGGCTCTGCCCCTTGTTATGTGGTTCAGGGGTGCCTTTCCCTGGCTTCGGATTTGCGGATCCAAAGTATCGCTTCTTCTGCATAAATTCCTGCTCAATCTTGGTGGCATAGCAATAATTCGTTCCTAGCGAGGTAATGTTGAGGAACTCCATTTCATCCTAAATGTGTCAGTGAAGAAAACTACGATACTTAGGCACCAAATGTCTATCTTAATCTTTAATACCCAACCTTGTGTGCAGGGTATGGAACAAATTCGTCAGTTCGTGCACATCTTGATCCCTTTCCTACTGCAGCGTGGTCCATTGGATGTACTTGTCCTCATAGCTCCCCATGGGGTAATATTGTTCCTTTATGTCGTCTTGGAACAAATTCCAAGTGGATGTGGACGAGAACAGAGGGGGTTCCCCCTTGTCCTTTTTATCACAGTAGGTTTTCAATTAGTCTTTGACATGGGGGGCATCTTTGAGGAGTGAAAAAATAATATTCTCTCGGTCGGAGAAATCATGGACCAAAAAATACCCTTCGAACAAATTCAACTATTTATCTACGGCGTCTGCGTCTATCTGGCCTTCAAATACAGGAATGTCAAATTTTACATGTACCTTGAAGGGAGTGGCATCTCCAGATTGGTTGTTGGATGCAGATGCGCCGTAGGTGGGCAGTCGTTGAAGGATCTGAGAAAAGTTATCCATCATCGCGTTCCTTTGTTTTTGGAGGGCCTCCTTGAGCAATGTTTTGATAGGATCTCCTGCTCCCTCATCTTTCTTTTCTTCTGCCATGGGAGTTCATCGGGGTTTGCGAGGCTGATCTTGCAAGGGTTCAACTAGATAGAGCCCTAACTCCTTATACCCTGACCACGTTAGGGACATGCAAAGAAAAATAGAGAAAGAGCAGACCGCTCTAATACTACTAATATAGATATATGCAAGAATCTAATAAAATATAGAAATAGACATAAACACATAGATGCAATGGAAATAATACTTCATTTCATTAATATCAAAGAGCTGAAATTTACTTATAGACAAAATGGAAAAAAACTAGCTAGGGCACTGGTAGCTTGTCTCTGAGAAGAGATGTGGCAGCTACAGGATTCTGAATTGTGTTACAATGAGGCTTGAAGGCCTATTTATTGTTCAGAAACAATGTAAAGTTCAAAAACCTGCTAAAAATAGTAAGTTGTGCTGATAGTGAAAAACTAAAAGAACTGATGGTGCGGGTCCAAATGGAATAGGTGGGTGGCCACCAATATCCACCTGGATCATTTCTCCCTCCTTATCAAGAAATGGTCCCCATGGCGTTAAGTTCCTCCATTAGAGGCAAATTCTGCGGAACTTGGTATTGGATTTGTCTAAGATGTCGTGGACCTGCTGGCGAATGTGCTGGATGAGCTCAATAAATTTGGTTTTCTCAGAAATTACATGTGTGGATTATATCTGTGTAATCGCATGAGTTATGTCAATATCATGCAGTGGTGTGCTAGGGGTCAGATCAATGGAGTGCTTATCTGTATAGTGTAGAGGAACCTTTGTGGGTGAGGAGAAAATTTCTTCATATTCCTCCACGCTTGTGTCCATCTGTTTCTACTGTGTAGGGGAGCCCTATTTTCAGGCTATGGCCACAATATTCTTCTTTCCTTGTGGTCGAATGGTGATGAAAATAAATTTCCTTGTTTGGGAAACAACCTTACTGCGTTGTTTTGCAATAGTCAAATAGATGGCAGGAGGTGGTACTACCTTCGGTATCCTGTACAAGTTATTTCCCAAAGTAATAATGATAGCACAAGGCCTAGATTCATACATAGCATGTTGCCTCCACAAGTATGGTTGGCCCAATACATCAGCTACATCAATAGGAGAAACATCACACAATACCTCATCTGTGAATGGCTTGATGCTGTACGGAAGGCGACACTACTAGTGGACGCGAAGATCTCTCCCTGGGTGAAGCCACTTGATGGTATATGGTTGTGGGTGTGCTATGGTCATTAGGTAGAGCCGCTTCACAACCTCTGCTGAAATGAGGTTCTTTTGGCTTCCTCTATCAACAAGAAATTGCAGTGGAGAACCCTTCACCCACATCTGCGAATAGAAGAGGCGCTCCCCCTCCTCTGGATCCTCGGGATCCTCCCTCTGGAGCTTGGTGGTGGCAACAATGGCATTGGGCTCTGCATCAATGATATTCTTCCCTTTTTCATCTCCCTTTTCTGGTTCTGGTTCAGGATAAGAACATGCATCTGATTCAGGTGCCTTAAGTTCAACCACTAGCGATTGTTTGGCCCGGCACTTGTTTGGGTTGTGAGTGGGGCTTTTATGAAATTCACACCACTTCCACGTGTCCTTCTTTGGATTTGTGGTGGTGTCCTGAGTCACCCTTCTTTGGCTCATCCCCTTGTTCTGTGGGTCAGGGTCACCTTTCCCTAGCTTTGGATTCGCGGATCCAAAGTCTCGCTTCTTCTGCTTAAATTTCTGCTCAATCTTGGTGACATAGTGATAAGCCGTGCCAAGCAAGGTAATGTCGAGGAAATCCATTTCCTCCTGAATGTGTCTGTGTAGACAGCTGCAGTACTTAAGCATTAAATGTCTCTTTGAATATTTAATACCCAACTTTGTGCTCATGGTATGGAATTCATGCTGTTACACAACATTTTGTCACTATCCCTGCAATCCGCATCCCACACTTTGGAGGATCATTTTGTGACCAAAACAAAGTGTCATGCCCTGCAAATACCTACATTGCATCCCTTTCCATGAGGACAACATCCCTTTTGTTGAAAATTTCCTGAGCAGAACATCAGAAACACATGTTTTTTCCTTGGCGCTAGTAGACTGTTATGCCCTCGCGCCAATGAGGCAGATTAACACTGGGCCCTGTGCCCATTGGCACTCTGTCCCAGTAAGCTACCGGCGCCAACCTGTTTATGGAATTTTTTTTAAAAATAGAGGTGAATTTTCCATCATAACAACTTCGTGGGCGAGTCATCTGGAGTGGTTTGACTGAATAACTACGACTTCCCTCCTTTGGCCTCTTATTTCCACCTTTTTGGGAAACCTCCCAAGTGTACCAAGAACAAGGTGCTTGTTTCAGCCCATACAGTGCTCTTTTGAGCCTGCACACATGTAACTCGCTGCTGAAGATCTCAAATCCTTTATACTTCTCAATGTACACCTCTTCCTCAATGATCCCATTAAGAAACGCAGTCTTCACATCCATCTGATGAATGTGCCAACCTATCTGCACTAAGAGAGAAAGGATGGTCCGTATGGAAGAATACCGTGTGACAGGTGCAATAGTTTCTTCATAGTCAATCCCCTCAATCTATGAGAAGCCCTGGGCAACAAATCTTTCCTTACACTTCTCGACACTCCCATAAGCAGCTTGCTTTACCTTGTAGATCCATCTTGACCCTATTAGCCACCTATATTTTTCCATTACATCAGCTGGTGGCTAAATATTCTTTGTAGCCTTCAAGAAACAAATTCACGCCTGAAATTGTTGGTGCTTGAAGTCTGTTGGTAAGATCATAAACTGCTGGTTGGTTCTTCATACTTCTCCTTCTCTCAGCTTTTGATATTCCATAAAAATCCAAGCCAAATACTGTTGCATCCCTTTTTCTTTTGCCTCCATTCTTCCTTTTCCCTTTATTCATGAAAACCCCACCAAACCATATGTTATTCCTTATTCCCCCATTAATTTCTTTCCCCAAGGTCAAAAACCCATGTTTAAACCTTATCAGAGTTATATTTCCTTTTGAAATTCTTTGGAAAAACCATAGAAAACACACGTTTCTATGCGTTAGGCTTAGACCCCTCAGGCTAAGCCCCTGCCTTTTTCTTCCTCCATATGCCTCGATGCCAGAACCACGTGCTAAGACAGACAGGCGCTTAACTCTTGAAATCTATTTTTGCCCGAAAACATTGAAAAACCTTTGTAAAACGCAAATCGGGTTTTATTTTATTTTTCATAAAGTTCTCTGCCAAAGAAATTATATTAAAACTCGACCGTCGATCTGTCCCATGGATCAACGGTGCGGAGTACCCCTCACCCGGTGGACCCCCTCCCCCGCGCTCTTTTCCAAAAACCATGGTATATATCCCGCACCACCTTTCGTCGAGTAGCGGTTTTATCCCATCGGCCAGCGATTCCACACGCTGGCCGACACGTGTCCTCCACCTCGTTCCCAAAACCGCCATCCTTCTGCTTCACCCGTGCATTATCTTTCATACCATAGCCCCGCGGCGGGATCCACCTCCACCGTCGGATTTGAGCCCTCCCATCCGACGGTTGCCGATCACTTCTTCTGTCCGGCCTTTAGCGGACTTGCCCGCCTGTTAAATTTCCCCCCGCGCGTTCGAAAGCTGATCTTCACCGTCGATCTTTGCAGATCGACGATTCTCATGAACCGCTCGATTCCATTGTACAAATTCCCTTTTCCTCCGCTGACTTTCCAGAACGCCCCCGACCGTTGATCGCAATACGATCAACGGCCCCGATTACTCTATTTCCCGGCACACCCTCCAAAGCAGATTGATCTATAAACCAGATTTTTTACGTGTTTTTTGTATTTTGCAGGGAAGAAGTCATTTGTTCGTGTTTTAAACAGGGTTCTCAGACTTGGAGGGTGACGATCCTCTATGTCTCAATTTCTCTGTGGAAATCACCCACAAGGTCATTTTTCACGTCTCATCGGTGTTTCTAACGGCATTGATGCCTTTTTCTACCTACACATCCCTACATAGCAAGGAAAACCGTCAAAATCAACGCAGAGAAGGAGTATCAGATTTTGAAGACAAAATGAACCAGAGCAGCAGATCAGTAGATATATTGGCGGGGATTATGGCTAAGACGGTTATCAAAAGCCTAATCCCCGACTCAGAACACAGATTAAAGGAAAACCTAAAAGTGTTCATCAGATACATCGCTTCCACCACCATACTTTGAGGCGAATTGATTCCTCAACCACCGCAGTGCCACCTATTGCCTCAAAATGCTCAATCAGAGGCCGAATTTATTGAACAGGATCAGATATTGTGCCTCAAAACAGCCAAAGAAGTTATTTCTGCACCATATTTAATGACAGAATGTTTGCAGAGTAACCCTAATAGTACGCAGAGCCTCAAAGGTCAAGAAAAGCTCCCTTCGAGCTTACTTCATAAGTGTAAACACATTAATGCAGTGCAACACCTGTATAATTTCTTCATCGAGCCTCCCAGGGCTAGGAAGACATTTATTCTGCATTAATTGTATTTTGAGATCTTTTCATCAGATCTCACCTCCTCATCCTTCTATAAATACTCCAGAAGAAGATGAGTGAGGGGTCGGATTAGTTGGTTGTCAATGTAATTGCTGAAGTGTTGTAGTTGTTTCTGAGTGGAAAACTCTTGACTGTAAATAGTGGTTTCATGGGCTCTTGGAGCTCTGCTTGTAACAGATAGGTTAGGTTGTGGAGAGATATGGATTAAAACATTGGATTTGAAGATTGTAACCGGTTTGAAGCAATCAATACAAGCTGATTTATGGGATCCTGGTCTATGCTGATGGTGATGTTATTCTCACCGTAACTTGTATTTTGTTTCTGTTTTCAATTTGTTTCATTTTCCACTGTAAAGAACAGTTTAAACAGTGTTAGGGACTACTGTATATCAGTAACCTTCTCTGGCTGAGAAATCTTTATTTAAATGTTTTCTTTCTTCTGTGTTATTTAAGAATGATTTAATTCAGTCTAAGTACAGAGATGCTGGCGTTCCCTCATCTTTTCGTCACTGCTGAATGTTATTTTTAAATGTTACTTTCATATATGTTGTGTAAGGAATGAATTGAGGAAATCAAAGGTTAGCCCTGAGTCCCTTTCTTGTTTGCTCAACTTTTTGATTGTTTCCCTTAGGATGTGTCAAAAGCTGACTAGTTTCAAAGCACTTATCAGATCTTAGGCCATTCTGTGTTATCTTTGTGATTGTCTTGGAAGTAACTAAGTAAAGAAGAACTAGGAGAGGATCAGGGTGAGTCCCAGCCCACTAATGTCTGCTCCAAAGGTTGCCTTCAAGTTTCCCTTCGTTTTTAACCTGTGTTCTATTAGAAGTGTATCAAAGGCTGGATAGTTTCAAAGTACTTACCAGATCCTAGTTTGCTTCTATGTTTTTCTTAAGTGCCTGGTCAAAGGCTGGCTAGTTTCAAAGTACTTACCAGATCCTGGGCTTCTCTTTGTTCTGCATCTATTAATTCCCTTTCTTTTTGTATCACCCCATTCCATAAATCAAACTTTAAAAGAGATCCTTAGGCCTAGATGACTTGCCCCATAGATTACTCTTGAACCTGGATGTTTCAATTAAATTCTCTTATGACTCCATAGCCCAATGGATTGAAAACTTGCCATCATCTTTCTTTAGAATCGAAACTTATTCTGTTTGCTTGCAACTTCTCACCTTTGAACCTATTTGCATATAGATCTTTCCGCCTCAGACAGTAACTATGTTCAACCATCCAAGAAAACCAAACAAAACCCTTGACCTTCATAACTAGCCTAATATCATCACCCCAAACTTCAAAGACAATATCCATCTTTGTACATATTAGAGAGATCCCTCTCCGGATTCAGGAGGGCTAGATCCTAGAATCCCAAAGTTGGTTGAAATGATGTTAACTCTGTAATCGGACTTTGCCAATCTTGCTTGTTACAGAGACCTAACATTTCTGGCGACTCCGTTGGGGAAGTTTTAACTCAAAATCTCTGGTTCCCTGACAATTGTTCTATTTTGCAGCTGAGCCACCAGAACCTAACATTTTTGGCGACTCCACTGGGGACTCGAGTGTTTTTAATACCTTTTAGAGGCCTCAGAAAACCCTTTAGTCGAGAACATTTTAAGAGTAAAAAGCAGCCTTTTCAAGCACTACCAAGAATAGGTAATCATGATGGAACTTGTTTGAATCAGTGACGAACTAGGTAAACCCTAGGTTTCTCTTAAGACTTCATCTAACCTTGAAAAATCAGCTGGCTTAGCCATAAGAGTAGACTGCCTTTGTCTCGCGACCTTAGCTAAGTTTTGAAACAAAGTTAGGATATTCTTAGCAACCACAAAACTGAAAAATTATTTAGAAAAACCTAAAAATATTTCAGATTGGAATTAAATAAACATGGTGGTGGACCATAAGACCTTTTACCTCTGAAAGGAGCTAAAATTTTCCACTTGGCGACTCCACAATCCTAGCAGACCTTAAGACTCCACTGGGAAGAACCCTTATCATTATAAAATCAGTCAAACTCAGTTAGAGGACTGTAGGATTAAGATTTTTGTAAACAGTTTAGTTGACCCTTCAAAGATTGTCATATCTAGTTGAACTTTTCTTGTTTACTTGGGTCTTAAAACTTAGCATAGTGGCTCCTAAAAAGATTCACACTAGAGCCCATCCCGACCCTGATCCACCTGAGATAGTTGACAACCCAGAAAGAATCCTTAGGAAGTCTCCTAAGATACAATCTTCAACTGTTTTCAGATCACCCTTGAGAGATAATTCAGTTCCTGAGAATCTTACAGCTCTACAAGAATCATATGGTGGTGGAACCATAAAACGTTTTACCTCCTTAGGAGCGAAAATTTTTCCACCTGGCGACTCCACACTCTGAAACTCCCAGAAGACCAAATGACTCCACAGGTAGAAGACCCTGAATTGATTGACCGGACACAGTGACCTCTTTTCTGATTTACAAACATGATTCCGAGAATACAACGAAGATACGCCCCAATGAGTAGAGATCATATCCCTGGGTTTCCACATAAGATGCCCCGGATGAATTGGGATGACAACCTGCCTGTTTTCCAAGGTGAAAAGTTTGATGAACCTCTATTACATCTCATCATATTTCATATACATGTATGGAGGTTGAAAGTTGAATGGCATGAAGACTGCCTAATGAAAATGTTCATGTTAACATTAGAAGGAAAAGCTAGGGATTGGTATGAATGCTTAAGATCTTGTAGTTTGTTTTCCTTAAGAGACCTTGAATATGTGTTCTATGAGAACTATGAAGAAAACGCTACGTCATTATCATGGGGTGAAATATATTATGATCCATCACAAAACATCACCCAACACATTATAGATAATGAGGAAGCTTTGGAAGAGATGCATCCTAAAGATCTTTTAACAGCCATTCATGAGTTTAATATCCTATTGAAAAATTTTAAAAAAATAGATGAATCAGTTGAGGAAAAGATGATCCAAGAAGTAAAAAACATTGCTCAAGATATCCCTGAAAACTCAAATATTGATTCATCATCCCTTATAGCCGAGGCTCAAGAAGACATCCAGCCTCAAAATCAGTCTTCACAAGAGACAGAGAACTGTTGTACTCCTATTCAAAGGAACATAGAAACATCCTTCCCTTTGACAAAAAGAGAGATAGATCAGACTATTTATAAACAGTCAGTCTCTGAAATTTTTTGCGAAACAAACACTCTTACCCATTCACATAAAGAACTTTGTTGTATAGATTTAGAAATTTATCTTGTAGATCAGTTAGAAGAAAAGCAAACTGATGACCCAATATGTTCGACTGACAAAATTGTTTATTTAGATGATTTTCCGAATTTCGATCAGTCTGATGATGATGATGATGAGTTCCAAGAAAAAACTAATCATGCAGGGCAACCAGTGTTTGATTGGTGTTATCATTTTCACCATCACCAGCTTGAAAGCCAAAAACATCCGTTTCAATCCATCACTAATGGCTTTCACATAATTGGAAATCAGCAGCCTTTCAACTAAGAAGGTGAAGAGAAGAGCAATAAAGAAATTTTTGAGCAAAAGGAGCTTTCTCTTGAAAAAGAGGAAACCTTTAAATACTCCCCTGCTCAAGAATATAACAACCTCTTCATACAAATTAATCCACTGAATACAAGCATACCAGGGTTACCAGAGGACAACACTGTTAAATATGATGAGTCCTCCAGTTCATAGGATGATGAAGATGAAGGAGAAAAACAAATAGAAGAATATCCTGCTGTGGATATATCATCTTCTCAAGAAGAAACTTCTCCCTTCACTGATATTAGTCTGTCATTTAAAGAGCTTGAATTTATATCAGAAGCAAGCATAGATTCAAAGAAAGAAGATATTTCACTATTTGCTATTTTGCAGGTTAAGAATGATGATACTTCCAAGCTACATACTAAAGAGATAGTCTTCAAAGCTGATGTCTTAGAAGTAGATGATCTACCAATTGTGGAGAATCAAAAGGAAGAAAATCTTCATCTTTTCTTTGTTTATCCTATGGAAGAGTATGTGGAAATCCCGACTGGCTCAAATTATCAAGCATTGACCCTTTGCAAGAGCCAGAGACATGAAAAACTGTCACCTTCTGTGATAGCCTTGACATTGAAGGTTAACCTTAAATATGTTCTATGGATACCTCTGACAAGCAGCCAGAGTTACTACTTCTTCTTGACATTACTCAGCTGGCTGCATTGGCACTTTTGTATCATATGAATATGTAAATACTCCATGTTTAGAATAGGTTAGGTAGGAACGTCAATAAAGCTCAGTTCCGAGCATGTAGTTAGTTGTTGTTTTTTGCTTTGGAGAAAAATCAAGAATTCAAAATACAAAAACAAAGAAAGAAAGAAAAGAGGGCAGAAATGAAAAACAAGAAAGGCACAGCCCCATGCCAAAAAGAGAAATAAATCTGAAAGTGTGCAAGCTTAAATGCCACTCCTGTAAAACACACTTCTAGTTAGTCAAACTGTTTAATCTTGGCTTATCAGTAGATAGATTAGGATAGAAATTAAGGTTCAAACCAACTCAAAATCTGAACCAAAGTTTCCAAAGAGATGACTCAAAACTACTCTAATTTCTGAGTCAAAGAAAGAAGACCTGGTTCTAATTCGCTCAAAACTTGAACCAGAGGAAACATAAAGATAGCTCACCGAAAAGGAAAAACAGAGCTGTGAAGATAAGAGAAGGCCATAATGAGAAATTTTCAGATCTTAAGCATTCTGTTTTGATTTAAAATTTTCTGCAAATAATAATCTATGTGCAGCTTGTTTTTATGCCATAGATCATAGCAAGTCAAAATGTTCAATCTTGACTTGGCTATTTTTAAATTTCTGTTGTAGAATTTAGAGAATGAAAGTTTGTTGGACTGTTTAATCCCAACAGACAGTAGACTAGGTAGAGAAACATCTGAGCTCAACTGTTTAATCTGAGTTTAGGGAGAAATAAGGAGTAGAAATAGATTAGATTTCCTTCTTTCAAAAGAATAAAATGTTGAGAATAGAGTTTGCCAATCCAAGTGCACTCTGATGAAGAAAAAATGTTAGATCAGTAGGATTGGGGTAGGTAGAAGTTGTATTGATGAAATTCATCTTTCTTTCATAACTGATATTATTTTGTCAAAGGAAAAGCAAGAGCAAGCAATGGGTCAGGCACCGGTTAGCATCCCAGAGAAATCAAGTCTGAATTCTTGATGCCTTCAAGAAGGCACCATCCCCAAGTGGAGCCACTGTTAGCCACCTATATTTTTCCATTACATCAGCTGGTGGCTAAATATTCTTTGCAGCCTTCAAGAAACAATTTCAGGCCTGAAATTGTTGGTGCTTGAAGTCTGTTGGTAAGATCATAAACTGCTGGTTGGTTCTTCATACTTCTCCTTCTCTCAGCTTCTGATATTCCATAAAAATCCAAGTCAAATACTGCTGCATCCCTTTTTCTTTTGCCTCCGTTCTTCCTTTTCCCTTTATTCATGAAAACCCCACCAAACCATATGTTATTCCTTATTCCCCCATTAATTTCTTTCCCCAAGGTCAAAAACCCATGTTTAAACCTTATCGGAGTTATATTTCCTTTTGAAATTCTTTGGAAAAACCATAGAAAACACACGTTTCTATGCGTTAGGCTTAGACCCCTCAGGCTAAGCCCCTGCCTTTTTCTTCCTCCATATGCCCCGATGCTAGAACCACGTGCTAAGACAGACAGGCGCTTAACTCTTGAAATCTATTTTTGCCTAAAAACATTGAAAAACCTTCGTAAAACGCAAATCGGGTTTTATTTTATTTTTCATAAAGTTCTCCGCCAAAGAAATTATATTAAAACTCGACCATCGATCTGTCCCATGGATCAACGGTGTGGAGTACCCCTCACCTGGTGGACCCCCTCCCCCGCGCTCTTTTCCAAAAACCATGGTATATATCCCGCACCACCTTTCGTCGAGTAGCGGTTTTATCCCATCGGCCAGCGATTCCACACGCTGGCCGACACGTGTCCTCCACCTCGTTCCCAAAACCGCCGTCCTTCTGCTTCGCCCGCGCATTATCTTTCGTACCATAGCCCCACGGCGAGATCCACCTCCACCGTCGGATTTGAGCCCTCCCATCCGACGATTTCCGATCACTTCTTCTGTCCGGCCTTTAGCGGACTTGCCCGCCTGTTAAATTTCCCCCCGCGCGTTCGAAAGCCGATCTTCACCGTCGATCTTTGCAGATCGACGGTTCTCATGCAACCGCTCGATTCCATTGTACAAATTCCCTTTTCCTCTGCTGACTTTCCAGAACACCCCCGACCGTTGATCGCAATACGATCAACGGCCCCGATTGCTCTATTTCCTGGCACGCCCTCCAAAGCAGATTGATCTATAAACTAGATTTTTTACGTTTTTTTTGTATTTTGCAGGGAAGAAGTCATTTGTTCGTGTTTTAAATAGGGTTCTCAGATCTGGAGGGTGACGATCCTCTATGTCTCAATTTCTCTGTGGAAATCACCCACAAGGTCATTTTTCACGTCTCATCGGTGTTTCTAACGGCATTAATGCCTTTTTCTACCTACACAGCCCTGCACAGCAAGGAAAACCATCAAAATCAACGCAGAGAAGGAGTATCAGATTTTGAAGACAAAATGAAACAGAGCAGTAGATCAGTAGATATATTGGCGTGGATTACGGCTAAGACGGTTATCAAAAGCCTAATCCCCGACTCAGAACACAGATTAAAGGAAAACCTAAAAGTGTTCATCAGATACATCGCTTCCACCGCCATACTTTGAGGCGAATTGATTCCTCAACCACCGCAGTGCCAACTATTGCCTCAAAATGCTCAATCAGAGGCCGAATTTATTGAACAGGATCAAATATTGTGCCTCAAAACAGCCAAAGAAGTTATTTCTGCACCAGATTTAATGACAGAATGTTTGCAGAGTAACCCTAATAGTACGTAGAGCCTCAAAGGTCAACAAAAGCTCCCTTCGAGCTTACTTCATAAGTGTAAACACATTAATGCAGTGAAACACCTGTATAATTTCTTCATCGAGCCTCCCAGGGCCAGGAAGACATTTATTCTGCATTAATTTTATTTTGAGATCTTTTCATCAATTCTCACCTCCTCATCCTTCTATAAATACTCCAGAAGAAGATGAGTGATGGGTCGGATTACTTGGTTGTCAATGTAATTGCTGAAGTGTTGTAGCTGTTTCTGAGTGGAAAACTCTTGACTGTAAATAGTGGTTTCATGGGCTCTTGGAGCTCTGCTTGTAACAGATAGGTTAGGTTGTGGGGAGAGATGGATTAAAACATTGGATTTGAAGATTGTAACCGGTTTGAAGCAATCAATACAAGCTGATTTATGGGATCCTGGTCTATGCTGATGGTGATGTTATTCTCACTGTAACTTGTGTTTTGTTTCTGTTTTCAATTTGTTTCATTTTCCACAGTAAAGAACAGTTTAAACAGTGTTAGGGCCTGCTGTATATCAGTAACCTTCTCTGGCTGAGAAATCTTTATTTAAATGTTTTCTTTCTGTTGTGTTATTTGAGAATGATTTAATTCAGTCTAAGTACAGAGATGCTGGCGTTCCCTCATCTTTTCGTCACTGCTGAATGTTATTTTTAAATGTTACTTTCATATATGTTGTGTAAGGAATGAATTGAGGAAATCAAAGGTTAGCCCTGAGTCCCTTTCTTGTTTGTTCAACTATTTGACTGTTTCCCTTAGGATGTGTCAAAATCTGACTAGTTTCAAAGCACTTATCATATCTTGGGCCATTCTGTGTTATCTTTGTGATTGTCTTGGAAGTAACTAAGTAAAGAAGAACTAGGAGTGGATCAGGGTGAGTCCCAGCCCACTAGTTTCTGCTCCAAAGGTTGCCTTCAATTTTCCCTTCGTTTTTAATCTGTGTTCTATTAGAAGTATATCAAAGGCTGGATAGTTTCAAAGTACTTAACAGATCCTAGTTTGCTTCCATGTTTTTCTTAAGTGCCTGGTCAAAGGCTGGCTAGTTTCAAAGTACTTACCATATCCTGGGCTGCTCTTTGTTCTGCATCTGTTATTTCCCGTTCTTATTGTATCACCCCATTCCATAAATCAAACTTTAAAGAGATCCTTAGGCATAGATGACTTGCCCCATAGATTACTCTTGAACCTGAATGTTTCAATTAAATTCTCTTATGACTCCATAGCCCAATGGATTTAAAACTTGCCATCATCTTTCTTCATGATCAAAGCTTACTCTGTTTGCTTGCAACTTCTCACCTTTGAACCTATTTGCATATATATCTTTCCGCCTTAGACAACAACTATGTTCAACCATCCGAGAAAACCAAACAAAACCCTTGGCCTTCATAACTAGCCTAATATTATCACCCCAAACTTCAAAGACAATATCCATCTTTGTACATATTGGAGAGATCCCTCTCCGGATTCAGGAGGGCTAGATCCTAGAATCCCAAAGTTGGCTGAAATGATGTTAACTCTGTAATCGGACTTTTCCAATCTTGCTTGTTACAGAGACCTAACAGATCCTACAACTGATTTTTCCACCGTCCTTGGAACAATCTCCCAAGCATTGTTTCTGACAATGGAGTCATACTCCTCCACCATGGCATCTACCCATGTGGGCTCCTACACTTCTTCTTTGAAAGAATATGGCTCTGTCACGATACACTTGCTCATAAGAGCCATGTATCCAGTATATCGGTCAGGTGATTGTCTCTGTCTGTGTTGTGATGTAGGGACTCCTACATTCTGTGTTGCATCAAGCTTCAGTCTGTCAACTTCGGTGGTACGCTTTCTGCCTTATCTGATGTTTGGTTCTGTATGAGTGGACTCCTCCACTCCATGAATCTCCTCCTGTGGCTGATCCATATCCAGAGGCTCATCTTTGGGAACAAGAAGTTCCTCTTCTGCATGCAAGTGTAGCTCCCTCTCAAGCAAAAATTCCATGGCTTTCACCTCATTGAATTTTATATCCCGTCGCACAACAGTCATCCGACTGTCTGGAAAATACACATGATAGTTATGGGCTGTTTTTGTGTACCCCAAAAATATCCCAACTTCTGCAGTCGGCTCCATCTTCTTCCTGGCATCCTTCGTCACATGAATGTAAATAGGTGAGCCAAAAATCTTCAAATGAGAAATATCAGGCTTCTTACCAGTAAAAGCTTCTTCGGGTGTACTCATGCCAAGTACTCTATGAGGACAACAGTTTTGCACATAAACCACAGTGTTGCATGTTTCCGCCCACAAGTGCATCTGTAGGCACTGGTCATGCAGCATCGCTCGTGCAACACCCATGATCGTTCTTTTATTTCTCTCCGTGACCCCATTCTGTTGTGGGTTATGAAGCGCTATGATTTCCCTTCGAATTCCTTCTTTTCTACAAAAGTATTTGAATTCACCCGAGATGTATTCACCACCATTATTGCTCCGTAGATATTTCACTTGCTTCCCCGACTCCTTCTCCACCAATGCCTTGAACTCACATAACTTTGAGAACGTTTCACTCTTCTTCTGCATGAAGAAGATTCAACATATACGAGAATAATCATCAACAAATATCACATAATACATGTGTTTTATTGTTGAAGTAACCGAGAATGGTCCACACATGTCTGTGTGAATTCTCTCCAGGATCACCGAAGCACATTTTTCCTTCTCATGAAAGGTGGTCTTCACAAACTTACCCATTGTACATCCTTTGCACTGATCTGACTGCGCAAGAGTACCCTTGGGAAGAATAGTATAAATTTTCTGCACAATCTTCAAAGAGCCATGGTGAAGATGGCCCAATCTCCTGTGCCATAATTCGCCCTCATCCCAGCTCACCACTTCTTCTGCTTTTCCCACCATTTCAGCGCAGCCATCTACCTTCAACTTGTAGAGATTCTTAGTTTGAACCCCTATGTTCTTGGTTTGACCCATTGTTTTATGTCTAAGGAATTATTTTCCCTCACTGAAAACAACATCATAACCCTTGTCTTCCAGCATTGTGATTGAGACCAAGTTCTTCTTCAGACTTGGAACATTCATGACATTCTTCAACAAGAACGGATTACCGGACTCCCTCTCAAAGGTAATGGTCCCAATGGCAATAGCACTGTATCAACCATCATTGCCCATCTCTATATGCATTTGGAGGTCCTTCTCCTCCAAGTCACTAAACAACTCTTTATCTCCCGTCATATGGAAAGACGCACCACTGTCAAGATACCACACCGATCCCATGCAGCTTGAAACCAAGCATACGATCAAGGAAAAATCCAGCTCAAATTGCGAGGCTAAGGCCGCACTAGCTACAGATCCAGCAAGCTTCTTATTCTTCTTCTTCTATGGACAGTTAGTGGCGAAATGTCCATGCTCGTGACAGTGAAAACACTTCACTTTGGACAAGTCCTGCTCCTTGCCTTTGGAACTGGATTTTGAAGAAGATTTATTCCCCTTCCCTTTTCTCGATTTGGCAGCCAAAGCACAATTCTCTTCATCTTCATTCTTAGATGAAGATCCATCCCTGGTACCCCGCCTTATCTCCTCCTGCACAAGATCCGACCAAAGTCGCTCCCATCCCGGCAGTTTCTCCTATCCATTGACAGATTCTTCGTAACTATGCCAACTCTTCGAAAGCCCAAGGAGAGCCAATCTCACCAATTCTTCATCATCAATAATAACCCCCACACTTCCCAGTTCATCCTTGCATTGGACAAACTTCGTGAGGTATTTTGGAATACTTTCGCCTTTCTCCATTTTTATTTTTCTGAGCTTGTCTTTAAGCGCCAACTTCCTCTGGTCACTTATGATTTGGAACAAGTCTATCAAAGCCTTCCACATTAAGAATGGAGTGGCTTTCCCATGAATTCTGGACACAGTATGGTCCTTCACACCTTCCAACAGAATCCTTCTCGCCTTTGCAGTCTTCTTTTGCCATGCATCAAATAATGCAGCATCGCTAGATCCCGGCTTAGGAACATCGCTATCGATGAACTCCTTCAACCCATTATCCTCCAGCACCGCCTCCATCCTATCCTTCCAGGGTATGTAATTCAAGCTCCCATCAAGTGAATACTCCAATCTCAACCCATTGAAAGACATTTGAATGTATACTCGATCTCTGCACCAAGAATCTTCTATAGGAAATTCAAATTGTCCACCAGCACAAACTCACTTCACAATTTGCAATCTTCAATCAACAATGCTCTGGTACCATGTAGAAATTATATGAACTAAGCATGAATATGTCCAAGATCCACCTGATCTCACACTATTTAACTTCATGCAAGACACTGAATCTATTCCACTTGTTAATCTTTTGCGGAAAAATTAATTGCACACACATGTGAAGCATAAGCAAAAATAATCAATCGCACATAACACAGGTTTTAATCGAGAAAGCCTAAAGCTAAAAACCCAAAATATATATTAAATAACATGGAGGTCATATGAAAAACTCATACAAACATAAAAATCTTATCACAATCCCTCAGTACAGTACAATCATCATACACTAATCAGGCCCAATCTTGCAAATCCATGCACTGATCTTTGCCACCTGCTAGCCTGCCTCCACTACACAATATCTGCTGAAGAATATCTCTGAATGAATTTGAATTAATCCATCCTTGACTGCGCAATCCTCATTGGCATCTCCACTGAGTGTGTGATGCAATCAATGCATCACTATAGTCACAACAAATAGTATATCTTGTCTTTTCACCTATCTCTCCACTGGTCTCCATTGAAACTTCCATGCACTGTAGTTAATTGTTGTATTGTTTAGTTGATTAATGAGTTATTATTTGTGAATTAATTAACTAATTAATTCACTCCACTCTCTCTAGTGTATCAATCAGTTAGACTAGATACAACTAGCTCAACTGAGTCTAACTGAGTTAAACTAAATGCAACTCCATAACTACTTCTTCCAACTGTGTCATAACTCTACCACTTGAGTTATAACTGAGTCCTCCATGAATTAGCTCGAGTAAACCCTTAGGAATGGCGTAATTCCTTCTGTTAGATATTGTGCCACATATGTGCACTGAATTGAAGTGCTCCAAGAGAATAGGTTGTTGTTTAGAGTCTGATTAATATTAAGAGCTAATAATAATCAACATGCATCTATTTTTAGATTGACGATATATAAATAGACTTCACCCAATATTCTAAAAATAGAATTTCATCTATTTTTCCAACTTGATCAACCATCCACAAATAGCATCCTGCAACTTCTGAAATATGATCACCGTGTTTAAAAATAGACATAGTCTAAAAATAGACTTGCGCCAAAAATAGCCTATGGGCCCACTTAGTGAAGTCGACTCTTTTCACTAAGCTCATCATCTTGTTGAATCTCAACATAAGAGTCTGGAAAATCATGAACCTTTTAGGAAAATCTAGGCCAATGTATAGCTTAGTGAGGGCCTCAATAGATAAAGGGACTGCTTGGGGGTCAGGCTGAAGTTGCAACATTTGGTTAATTGATTCTACAGTGATGGTAAATAGGACTTATTTACTGGAATTTGCAATGGTTCTTTGTTCTAAAACATAGTATTGCTAACATAATCTAATAATCTCCTGACAAGGGTGAGCCAATGGGACAACATACTTGGGTAAATGGGATTCCCAAATATGAAATTCTTCATGATCATCTAAAGACTTCTCATAGCACCAGTTATCGATATATAGTAGTTTGAATTCAACTATGGGATTTGCTATTTCATAATCATTGTCAGCTAGGGGAATGTGTTCAATATCAACAACTGGGGGTTTTAATGGATTGACAACAATAGCAGTGTTTGAAGTCATGGCAGGGGTAGGTTTAGATGCTTTAGAACCTTCAAGCTTGCTTGCGCTCTGCTTTTTAGGCATTTTGATCTGCTTCTGCAAGTTTAGACAGTTTGTAGAGGCAATTTTACTGTAGCAGAGACTTAAATGGGCAAACTTTGGTAGAATATAGGCTTTTCTTTGGTTTTTATGTTCAATTAGGCCTATCAAAGAGATTTAGAGGCATTAGAATTGGCTTGAAACAGAAAACAGGGGTTTTCTAAGTATTTTTAATGGGAATAGGGCTGAAAACCCTTTTAAAAGGATCACAGAGGGTTTTAGGGTACCTGCAAAGGCTTTCTGGCTTATCTTAGAGCTTGAAATAGACTAATAAACTATGTAAACTCTTCAATTTCTTCAAAAATGGTGTGCAGCCGAGAAACAGAGTTTCTGGGAAAAATTAGCCAGATTTTGGCCTGTTTTGGGGACTTTTTAGCAGTTTAGTTAATAAATTTTTTAACTTAAATGTGTTTTCTTTATTTTAAAATGGGTTTTTCAACTTGATTGCAGGTTTGAATTCTAGAAAAATACCTGTTGTAATGCAGGTATCGATTTTTGGAAAGGTTTCTGAGGTTCTCTGTTGAATTAAAGGCTTCAGTAGCTTGTTTGGAGCACTGCGCAACTAATCATCAGCCTTCAAAGGTTTACTGGGAAAATGTTTGCAAGCTTTGGGTGTAAAAATGGTAGAAAATGGCTTGAACAAGGTTTCTTATAGTTGGGAAAGCTTTGCAGAGGGTTAAACGTGCAACATATAATAAAATGTATGTATTTCAAAGGTTTATCAAACATATTGGTTGCATTAATCGGTATTGAATGTAGGTCACATCGAGTGGGAGGAGCGGTTTTGGAGATTCAAGTGATTGAAAACCAGTGGTATCACGCGGTAATTTGTTGGTAAGTAGTTTTGAGCCTAACCCACGCGATCCAATGATTGAATGGCACATGGAGGAGAAAGAGAACAGTGAAACCCTCCATTTCGCGCAAGTTTGATGGTTGCTTGATCGTGCATCTATTCTGTGCAATATTGGATATTCATCATCGGATTTGAAGTTTATGAGCGAACGGTAGAGATTAATTAGGGAGTTGCGTCGGGATAAGAGTAGTGGGAGCGGGGTGTGTTATGCGGCGAGAATGGTTTTAGGCTTTATAAAACTATGCTTTAATAAAGTTTAAACCCTTAGGCATTAAATAATATAGCAGAGGGGTAATGTTTTTCTTTTAAAACATTTTGTAAAATGTTTGAAATATGTGGACATGGTTATTATATATTATATAGTTTTAAACCTTTTGAATAGTTTAGAAACTATAGGGGCGGGGTATTTCAATAGAGATAGGTTTAGAACAAAAGGGTTTATAGGCATGGTTTTTATTTTATGCACATGGGGATAATAAACTATGGTCTAAACTTTATAATAGTAGGTTTTGGGAAGTTATTTTAGATATAGGGGAATTAATATCTACGGGAGGGTAAATTAGGGATTTAATAAAAATAGGTTAGAAGTTAATATGAAAAGGGTAGTGAAATGGAAACAAAGCATATGTTACCTCTAAGTAAAGTATAAAAATAAAGCATTTCTCATCTTTGTTGTATTAATTCACGTATACTTAGGATAAATGCTTTTTGAGGATCTTATGAATGATTTTGAAGGGAATGAAGTTAATTATTTTAGGGTTACAATTTTACTAAGTAAAAAATGTGTTTTACTTAGGAAAAAGGGATTATAATGTATGAATGAAGAGTCAATGTTGAATAATGAGGGTTTAGGGTAGGAATTCGATATTTTTAACTTATCAGTCATCAAGCCTTGGGTCTAGTCCCAACAAAAGTCAGAGAAATGCTCTGAGCCTCTTTGACTAAAAGTTTAGAATACTGAATAACCTATAGGGGAGGGAAAATTAGTGATTTTTCCCAATGATGTCTTATTTACATGATTGCTCCACTGCTTTCTACCTACCCAGCTTTATTTCTAACATTTTTTCTTCATTTTGTAGGTGCATTTATACTTGCAACCCTAAAACATTTTCTTTCAAAACATAAAACTATCTAAATCTAAATTATTTGATCCGAGGGCTCAGATTAAATTGTTGAGCTCCTCATTATTCTCTACCTATCTACTAATTTGTCAAGTTTAAATTGTTTAACAAATCTTTATTCACTATCTAAAACATGAAATTGAAAACATGAAAAGTTAATATTAAACTGTTTAACTGATCATGGATTATGGCATTTATTGACACTCTGCACATAATCATTATTCTTGCAGTAAAAACAAAAGTAGTGGCATTTGAACTTGCTCACTTTTAGGTCTTATTTTTTTTCTTTTTGGGTTTATATTTTTCTAAGTCCTTTGATTTTTCTTTTAGGACTTTTTACCCTCTTTTTGGCTTTTTTATCATTTTTCATTTTTTCAAAATATGGGAAAACAACTTGTAGAAAGTAAGGCATGTACATATTTACAAGACTATCAAATTCAATTCAAATTTTATGAATCCTATTATTATAGGACCCTAACATGATCCAATTCCAAAATATATTCATGTTTCTTATGTGATTTTGGCTTCTTAAATTCTGTTGTCGGTTCTTTCTTTGTATCATCTAGTTAAGCACCCTAATTCATCATGGAATAAATTATATAACATTTCAGTTCTCTCTCCTGTAGCGTGGTGACAATTTGTGCCTTCTTTATATCTTTTTCAGTGATCTGCCTTTCTTTCCATACAACTTCAACTAAAAACCAAAATTTCTCAGGATCCTTTGATCCAATTCCTCTAAATATTAGTAGCTTGATATCATTGGTCATGTTTCCTGGGGGTGGTGGAGGTGGAGGGAAAGTATAGGGAGGGTATTGGGGGTGAGGGGAGTAGCAAGATGGGAAATCCCAGAGGTGCCCTGATTATTCTTAACTCCTAACCATGACGCACCTCTAGGGGTTGTGGGGTTACTTCTTTCTCCTTCACTTTCAAATTCACTCAACAATGGATTGTAATCAGTCTCAATGAAATTTTCATGATCTGCTATGTATCATTTTCCACTTCACGTAGATCTGCCTCTAGAATTAAGCCCAAAAATTAATCTGATTTCATTCGTAGAACACCATTTTCACATTAAAAAAAATTAATCCACAGCTTCAAATAATTTATATACTTACCTCACGGCCCCTTAAAAATCATCACTCAACTTCGTTGTAAGATACGGATGTGTCTATTGTGAACTCAATAATAAATCCTCCAAAAATACTGTCAATCCAAATCAATAGCTCTTGATATGTTGTTATCGGTCTCCCTAAGTCGTTGTAATAATTCATGGCTCCACGCAATAGGTTTGTCGTTCTTAAAACGGGTCTTGTTCTCAGTTAACCTTGATAACCATTCATGTAGTTCATTAGAAAATTTCCGAAGGAAATATCATGTTTTTTTGTGAATAGATACCTCTTTTCATATTCCAAATGTAGCATGCAGCTAACTGGAATATTGATTTTTGTTTTTATCACCTAACAGCCGAATAAATGGGTAAGGAAGCCCATGCATATTAAAAATATGAATAAAATCCCTCATAATGTGAAAAGGGATAGTCATAAGAGCTGGATTTTACACCCTCATGTGTGAAAGAGGACATTTGCATGTGGACAAGGTCAAGTTTGACTAAGTCAACAGCACTGGGATAGGAGGTGGAGAACACTTTGAGAGACAACGCAGTGTGAATGGGAAGAAGATTCCTTGGTGGAGGAAATCCTAATGAGTGGGACCCATTGTGAGAGGGCTTTCACTTGTTTAAAAGGAGGGCAAGGTAGCCATTGTCATTCATGATATGGATTATTGATTTCTTGGTCTGCTTAGACTTTGTGCATTCTCTTGTTGTTTAGCAGAGTTTTTGTGCTGCTTAGCACAAGGCATTCCTATTTAGGAATTCCTTCTCCAATCAAGAGAGGCCTCTTGAGGGAGCTTGATCTTCATTTCTCCACATTCAAGCTTGAGGCCAAGCATCCTCCTTCAGCTACAGCGCAGTTTCTTTTTAGAGCTGAGTTGTGTTGCAAGCTGTTGCAGTGGAGGTTACTCAACACCACTTCTAGAGCTTATTTTTCAGAGGAGGAAGCATTATTTACTTTGGAGGATTAGTGAGGAATTATCTGGGCTGATTTAAACATATTTGGCATCAGGCCAACCGTTTTCCATCATCTAGAGTGACGCCCCTCTCCTTGACTGTGTTATTTTCAGTGAGCATTTGTAGTGAGGGTTGCAGTGATTCCTTGGAGGGTGAGATCTTCAATTTTAGGATCAACCTTTCACTTGGAAGATCCATTGGAGGAGGTTTGTTTAGCTTTTTCATCATCTACAACCATCTCCATTCAGTTCTTGAGTTGCAGTTGCTTCTCAGTCTTGAGACTCCAACTCTAGCATTTTTTCCATTTTGTACATTTCAATTAATCCTTTCTGGATTGTCTTGAAATTCAGTTGGGGGTCTATATCTTCACTCCCAACATTTTTTGGGTCCTATATTTGTATATTTGTGTATTGACACTTCCCAACAGCAGTTCCTCTAATAAAACTGTGTTGTCATAGCCTTGGGCATTTTCTGTGTCGTAGTGATCTTCATTTTTCCATGTACATGTTCATTTAGGCTTGCATTGCCTAGCTTGAGTGAGTGTTTCCTCAAGATATTGTATACATTTTATGCAATGATCTAATATGATGTGTATTTAGATCTTCTTACATCCTATGTGTTGATGTATCACTACTATTTCATTATTATGTTCATGGATTGTTGTGACTCCAATTTTGGAATATCTTAAGATATTCCCATTATTATAGATTTTCCCTATTTTTGGATATTACACCTCTGCAACCAAGATTGAGTCGACAATCATGGATTTCTCTTTTCTTGAACTGTGAACTCTCGTTCCTTCATATCTACCCAATATTCTATTTCCTTTCTTGTTGGATGCCACATCCACATATCCCTCAATCAGATCCTGGTCCCAGAAACGAAATGATTTGTTGGGTCAGAGGGGTCTCGACCCAAGTTCATAGTTAGTTATGCACCAACAAATCCCTTTATTACCGGCACTTTCAGAAACGACCTACTACGCAGATCATAGTCTCACCCAAGGAAATATTGGGGGATGCCATAACCAAGTTTTTGCATCCAGAGGGACAATGGACTGTGAATCTACTGCTAAACTTCTACTTATGCTTACTAGGAACTGTGCGGAACCATCTATCTACCCCAACAACTTATACTTCATTCATCAATCAATATTTGTGTGCACCATACCTTTATCATTAAACACAACATAAAGCACATAAATAAATTTGGAAGACAAGTAATAAGCAAATACAATGCATAAACATAAAGATACCTTCCAAACTCCTCTTCTTTTATTAAGATAAGTCTCTTCAATACATATACTTTCTCCGACCTATGCACACAACTGCAAGTGGTCTGCGCATAAAGCTGTAGACTCTTCAAGGCCCCCACGCACACAGCTACGGAGCCTTCCCTTAGGCCCAAAACATAGAAAAATAGAAACAAATACAATCTTGATCCAAGTGGCTCCAGAGACACACACAAGACAAAGAGAGCTTATGAAAGCTCAAAAATCAAATTGATTGAAATGTGGGAAACTCGGTTTCAGGTTGAATATCTCGTTGTCCTGATCGCAACGGTGTGAACAATTCATCAAATTGTGTCTGTATGGAGAAGTTAGAGGCTATCAAAGTTCTAGGGTTGACCGAGTGACTTGGCAGGTTAAAGAAGGCACAATTTTGCCAAAATCCAGCCACCGGATTTCGTCCAGCTCTAGCCAAATTCTGAGTGAAATTATGGCCTCATTAAAAAGACTCCTACAGCCTATTTTCAAATATTTTGGAAAAATGTGGCTTTTTATAATTAAAACAAAAAACAATTATAAAAAAAGGCAAGGGTGGGCCATGACCCTCGCCCTTACCCTGACCACATAACAAAACATATGGGTCAGAGGCCATGACCCCACCACGCAACCGTCATATCAAAACCATATTATAATAATAGGGTGGGACGGGGGTTGTCAACCCCGCCGCCCCTACCCACATTACATATATGTCATATATATTCAAACAATGGCAGAAAGACCAATGGACGGGCCGCCCGATGTGGGCCCTGCTGCCAATTTAAAACACTTTGTTATATATTAAAACGACTAATGCCTATTGTGGGAGGGGGTGGGGTTTGACTGCTCGACCTCCTCCCTCCTATTTTAGATCTTAACCGTTGGGCCAAGAAGCTCCCTTGGGGAGTCCACCCAACCCAGCATTATTTAAGAATTTATTTCAGAAGTGTGCCTAGGCTAGACCAGAGAAGTGAAGGCATGATTATAGAGGCAAAGGCAAAGGTGGTAGAAATATGGCACGAATTTCGAGACAAAATCCTTTTGATGCTTGGAGAATCTTTTTTATTCCAAGGAGGTAAAACTTTCCTGTGTGAGAATGTATTAAACTTTATATGCATTTTTCACATATTTTCACAGGGAATGCAATGGCGAGTTTGGATTCACCTTTTGAGTAGCAGTTTTTCATATTCCCTATGGAGGAGAATCTTCAGGAATCTTGAGGGAATCTTTCATATTCCTTGGAGGCCGAAATTCACCAGTGCCAGAATGAGGTCAAATTTACACTCATTCTTCTTAGAATTTCGCAAGGATCTCAATGATGAGATAAGATTCCTATTTTGAGTTGCAGATTTACAGATTCCCTGTGGAGCAACATCTTTGAGGAATCTCGGGGGAGTCTAAAAGATTCCCTACGGCCCAAATTTCGACAGTGTCGGAATTCAGCAAATTGACAGCTGATCCTACAGCTCTCAGCGACACAATTTCAATGGTGCAATCATATTTTCCATCTGAACCTTATATTTTTCAGCCACATTTCAAAGTGGAGTGCCAGTTTTAGCATTCAGTGTGTGAGCAGTCGATTTCATGATTTTCAACATCACGACTGCGATGATGATTTAAGATCCAACATCCTATTCTTTAGTCATCTTCAATGTGAGGTATATTCAATGTGATCATGTAATTCATTGTCTCTTTTCTATGAGATGCATTATGTTGTATAGATCCCTGCTTGATGTTTGATGCGGGATCTTATTTTTGTTCTTGATGTGAGATGTAATTGCTATCATGGATTTTCATATATGTTTGAGATACCTTTATTTCCATATTGTTGGGATACTCATTGTCACCATGTACATTTTATTGATATCCCTTTTTTGACATGTAGGCAAGATACTCATAGTCCTCATATGTGAGTTTATTTCATGTTGATAGGAGGTCTATTATGAGTGAGAGTTCCTTGCAGTGGAACGTCCTGTGGAGAGACTTTTCCACTCATGTTGAGGGTTGATTTCCTTGTATGATAAGCAAACAACATCCGTGTAAATCTTCACATTTACAGCACTTAATGAAGTGGCCAACACCATCAAGACACCAAGGGCTAGAGATGTAATCCATACTTGACAAACTCTATTATTAAACACCTTGTGTTTTGTTGCATGATTGTTGACATGTGTTCCTCTTGATTATATATGCATATGTGTTCATTAATTATTTTGATAAAATTCAATTCTAACACATCAGCTGAAGTAAAAGGTCTTGGTTTAAAGGGTAGCGAAATTTACTCAGATCAAATCTTGACCCAATCATGACATTCTATATTCCTCTTCTACAAAGCCTTACATTTCTTTATATAGAATTTTCTTACATAAAAAACCATTGTTCACATACCATGGGAAGACCAAAAAATAACAAATAAACTTGAACCCTTTACAAAAAGAGGGGCTTCTACCCACCCTGAAGCCCCAAACCTCTATGCGGTAGATTCATCTCCGTTGGATCGTGCACTCTGCTTCCTCAAAATGCAAAGTCTTTGACTCAAAATTGGGCCAAGTTGGGCCATGCCCAACAAAAACAACATTTTTGAAAGGATTTTGAACCCTACTAACTCAGGTTGGACAAGAAATTAACAACAATTTATTCCCTTGCCTTACTAACTCAATAATGTGAAAAAAATTGTGTAGCAAAATATAATATAACATTAAATTATATCAGAAATTTATGCTACCCATCACTATTTTTCATAAGTCTAGGCAACCCCGGGATGCCAAATTCTATATTAATTTTTCTTCCTTAAGCACAATTATCCCACAATTTGGTGATTTCCTAGCTCATATGCAGAGAATGAAACTCATCTAAGCAACTGTAATAGTTTATTGTAAGTCTCAGCAAATTTTATGACTAAACATCCTAGATGTTGCTTAACCTTATACAATCCCTACACCTGTCCATTTAAAGTCCTATATAATTATACAACTTAGGGAAATTTGGAAACTACTCTTTCATTTAGGTCATGGTTTATTGGCATGCCTTGGGTGTGAAACAATTAAAAAAGGGAAAGTACCTGTAAGGTGAACATTATGACAAGCAAGCGAGTCTATGTCATGGACTGAGTTATTATACACTTTTGACAAGTTTTATATTTCAATAGAGTGATTTATGTACAAGTTTGGAATGGAGTTTTAATCAAATTTGAAGGCATTCACAATCAGCAACATGATGATCATAAATTGTATCTAGGATATCAAGTGTTATTCTTATATTTTGAGCTCTTTCAAATACCATATGTTGAATTCCAACAAGAAATTGCAGCATAGGCACTAGTGTGGGACCAAAAGGTCCTAGTGATACATTAGTGTGAAGGCCTTGATATAATTAATTAAACTAGTGCAGTGTCTAATTTAATTTTCCCTTAATTAAATTGGACAATAAAATGTAATCTTATCTCATGATCACTTGTAATAGTTAACTAAATGTGATAAATTTAGTTAGCTCATGTATTTCGAGTTCAGGGTGGTTGGTGAGGCATCTAGAGTAATTATATTAGTTATGGAGCTCGAATTGTAGGTTGTGCATTAGTTTAATGCATGAGTAATTAGTTAACTTAGTTAGGTGAGTTGAGTCAGCTGAACTAGTTGTAACAGTTTGTTGCACTTGTGAGAGATCAAGTGAACTAAATATTATTTAAGGCACAATCAGTGATCTGTCATGCAACTAATGATGTACTATTAATAACTGCATGCATGTCAGTTCCAGTGGAGACCCATTTGAGACAAAGGTTAAAGGGATGTTAACTATTAGTTGTGTGATTATTAGGTTGCCCGCTTGTAACCAGACATCCATTGGATTTCCCATGATCCTTGCATGTCTTTAGAAGGCCAAAATTCCTAAAGAATAGGGATTGCATTCATTAGAATTGAGCAAGAAACGTGGGTTGTTTATAGGCTGAGAATTGGCTAAGTTTTGGTAGATTTTGTCTGGGATAGTGTGAGACAGTTGTGAGAGAGCAGGAGACTCTTGTGAGAAGATTGCATTGTAATTGTTTCATCATTCCATGGTGAATATACAATAGAAGATATATGGGTTTTGAGCAGCAAGCTTTCCCTGGGAAATTATCTGTATTTTGGTTTGATTTTATTCTTTCTTTACTTAATGTGATTAGCGATTGTGTTTAATTTCCACAATTGATTTGTAGAAGGATTCAGTATCTAGCTTTAGTACATTGCTTGATCGGATTGAATCCATTAGTATACATATGTTTTTATAATTTCTACATGGTACCAGAGCACATGAAATCACTATATTGGAGGAGAATTTGAGTTTGTGACTGAATAGAATTCGAATTTGCAAAAGTATTCTTGGTGCAATAGGCGAATCAGGATCGAAATGGCTTTCAATGGCTTGAGATTGGAGTATGCACTCGAGGGAAGCTCTAACTATATTTCATGGAAATACAGGATGGAGGCAGTTCTGGAGGACAATGGGTTGAAAGAATTCATTGATAATGATATTCCCAAACCTGATGTAGCAGATGCTACAAATCTTGATGCTTGGAAAAATAAGGTTGAAAAGGGGAGGAGGACTTACTGTAAGGAGTATGAGACCACATTGTCTCAAGTATCCATGGAAAATCGACACCATATGCAATGTAGAAAGCTTTGACAAATATATTTTAGAGAAGCAGTCATCATAGAAAATTGGTGCTAAAGGACAAGCTCAGGAAAATCAAAATGGAGAAAGGTGACACCATTCTGAAATATTTAAAAAAGTTTATCCAATGTCAGGATGAGCTTGGGAGCGTCGGAATTATTGTCGCATATGATGACTTGGTGAGCCTATTTCCTCTAGGACTTCCCAAGAGTTGTCATAGTTATCAGGACTCTGTCAATGGGAGGGAAAAGTTTCCAGATTACGAATGACTTTGGTCGGATTTGGTGCAAGAAGAATTCAGGCGGAATACCAGGGATGGAAATTCATCTAAATTAATGATGATGAAGAATATTGTGCTTTGGCTGCCAAGGTGAAGAAGGGGAAAGGAAATAAATTCCATTCCAAATTTGAGACTGGAAAAGATGGAAAGAAGTGCAACATGTCTAGAGTGAATTGTTTTCACTGTCATGAGCATGGACATTATGCCACTAATTGTGAACAAAAGAAGAATAAAAATAAGGCTTCGGGATCTACAACTGGTGAGGCTTTAGCCTCGCAATTTTAGCTTGACTTCTCGCTCATTGTATGCATGGTTTCAAGTGAAATGGGATTGGTGTGGTACTTGGATAGTGGTGCATCCTTTCACATGACGGGAGACAAAGAACTTTTCAGGAGCTTGGAGGAGAAGGACCTCCAGATTCATATTGAGATGGGTGATGACGGGCGGTATAGTGCTACCAAGATTGGTACAGTTACCTTCCAGACACAGTCAGGTAAACCATTTCAATTAAAATATGTAATGCATGTATCAGGGTTGAAGAAAAATTTGGTCTCATTCGCAATGTTGGAGGATAGAGACTATGATGTTGTTTTCAGAGAAGGAAAAGCTTTCCTTCGACACAAAGCAACAAGAGAAGCCAATTATATTGGGATTCATGTGAATAATCTCTATAAAATTGATGTATATGGTTCTGCAGCATTTATGGGTAAGGCGGACAAAGTGGTGAGTCAGGATGAGGGTGAGTTATGGCACAGGAGATTGGGGCATCTACACCACAGAGCCTTGAAGTTAATGTACCTAATTTCTATGAGTCTTCCCAAGGGTACTCTTGCACAGTTAGACACATGCAAGGGATGTACTATGAGGAAGTATGAAAAGGCCACTTTTCATGATAAGGAGAACCGAGCCTAGAAATCCTTGAGAGAGTTCACTCAGATGTGTGTGGACCATTCTCTACTGCTTCGACAGTAAATCATAATTATTGTTTTCACTCCTAGAGACAGCCTCGAGTTGCCAAAGACCAGTGCCTAGGACATCTTAGGACAAGAGGTATTTCATGTTATTCTACATGCTTGTAAAAGGGAACCTCCTGATAACAAATAGATGAAATATTTTTAAAGGTGGTCCTGGATCTCAAAGAAAGAAGAATCGTGGCTGGGAGTTTTAGTTGTAGAGAGAAAGGCCTGCTCAGAAGTATGAAAAGGCCACTTTTCATGAGAAGGAGAACCAAGCCTTGGAAATCCTTGAGAGATTTCACTCAAACGTGTGTGGACCATTCTCTACTGCTTCAACAACATATCATAAGTACTATGTGATATTTGTTGATGACGTTTCTACAAAGTGCTGGATCTACTTCATGCAGAAGAAAGATCAGACATTCTCAAAATTTCTTGAGATCAAAGCACTGATGGAGAAAGACATAGGGAAGCATGTGAAGGCTCTTAGGAGTGACAATGGTGGTGAGTAAATCTCCAATGAATTCAAGAACTTCTATAGCAAAGAAGGAATTCATAGAGAGTTGATTGTGCCTCATAGCTCACAGCAAAATGGGGTCATAGAAAGAAAGAATAGAACAATTTTATGTGCAGCACGAGCAATGTTGCATGTTCAGGGCCTAACATTTCATCTGTGGGCATAGGCATGAAACACGGCGTTATTTGTGCAAAACCGTTGTCCTCATTGGATAATTGGCATGACTACACCAGAGGAGGATTTTACTGGTAAGAAACCTGATGTTTCACATTTTAATATTTTTGGCTCATATGTTTATGTGCATGTGACCAAAGATGCCAGGAAGAAGCACGAACCAATAGTTGAGATTGGGATATTTTTGGGATACACTTATACTCCCCACAACTATTGGATGTATTTTCCAAATAGCAGAATGACTGTTGTCGGGTGTATTTTCCAAATAGTAGAATGACTGTTGTGAGACAGGATATAAAATTTGATCAGGAGAAAGCCATGCGATTGTCCCTTGAGAGGGAGTTGGATTTGCATGCACGGGAGTAACTCTTGGTTCCAAAGAATGTGTTGAAGGTTGCAACAAGAAACAATGAAATTGGCATCCGGAAACAACATCCTTGATTGAAGTGAAAATTAAGCACCTACACTAGGTGGGGCCCACATAGGCTATTTTTAGGTGGAGGTCTATTTTTAGATGCATGAGAAAATTATATTTATAGATGATGAGAAAATTCTATTTATATATGAAGTTATATTTATAGATGTATGTGTGAGTTCTATTTATAGATCACATGTCTATTTATAGATGCATGTTGACTATTATTATCCCTTAATAATATTCGGACAATAAACAATAATCTATTCTCAATGAGCACTTGGAAATAGTTAACTAAAGTGGAAAATCATTTAGCTGGTTGGTGGGACATGCAAGTGGACTTAGTTGTAACTGAGTGATTCTAACTTGTAATAGAGTTGGATGTGTAGTTATGTGTGTTGAGTCGTGGAAAAGGTATGCGTTTGTTATTTATCTCATCATCCTTTTCCTTTATTCTTATCCTTTCTATAACTTAATGTTTTAATATATTGAAGAATTATGGTAAGAATGAAGGAATTATCTGCATTTATGACTTGGCTAATTATTATCCTTTTTTATGCAGGAAAATACAAAAAAGACAATTGTTGCTCCTTAACTAAGGAACGGCGAAAAAAGCAACAAGCTAAGGAAGGAGCGCGGCGGTTGCAGATAAGGCCAAAGAAAATCAGAAGGATCAGCGTGAGAAGGGAAAGGATGTCTAAATTTAGAAAACTATGTGAATCCCTCAGGATCGAGAGATCCTGAGGGATCTCTTTTACCATTTATCTTTTTACCCCTTTATTATTATAAAAGGCGACGATTGTAAATAGAAGGGGGACTGGCTATTATTATTGAAATTTTAATTCTTAATTAAATATTCTCTTTGTAGCGAAGAAAACGAATTTATTGTAACGCTCTTTCAGCTTGATGATTAATACATAAGTGAAGTTGATATTCCTTCTCATTAACTGAAGTAACCAGCAGTGTACGTTGGCGGCTAAGGGCCTGGCTTCCGGTGGAATTCACTGCTTCATATGTGTCATACATTTCCGATTATCGCAAGTGTGATGGTTTGATAGTATTATCACTTTCTGTGATTCTATTTCCTTTTTTGTTCATTATTTTCCTGTGTTAACCGAATAGTTCTGTTTTTCCTGTGTTTCAACTTTCGGATTGAGTTTCTTAGATAATTATTATGCTCAATGAGATCAACTATAATGAGTATTAACTACTGCTATTAGGATCTCATATTGATACCATTGTTTTTTTACTAAGGAATGCATTTGATTTAGATTCAATCAGATTCGAAGAGAAGAATTATCACTACTGTACTCTTCACTGATATTGTTGTTACTTGAAATGTTGTAGGATTTGATTTCGTTAGAGGATTGATTTTTCGTTAAATTGCAATTAGAATTTACTTGCTATATCCATTTACTCTTGTATTAAAATATCTATACTGCAACCTATGAAACATTACTCTCTGATTTAAATAGCTGCCACATACTGTGTACACTCTTGAAATAGAACTACTTGCCTGGATTGATAATTAATGTGAGGATAATTAGGAGTTTAAAAATTACTTTTTATCAACCAACATTTTGGCGCCGTTGCTGGGGAGAGTGTAAGCCATTTATGAAGAGTGATGTATATCTGATAATTACCTATTGAGAGAGAACTAGATATTAAAAACGGAAGGTAAGAACCTGCGTACGGAGTATGAAAAATGCCTTCTCCCTCACCTGCTTTCCAGCAGAGTTGTTAGAAATTTAGGGTAGAGGTAAACATTTGAATTTTTTGTATGAATGAATAAGAAGAAAAGACCAGAAATCAATCCAATTCCACTACCCAAACCTAAAAAATCTAAGGGACTAGTGACCCTTGGACAATCAACTTTCATAGACAAAATCTTAAAGAAATTTGAATCTCAGCCATTAGCAGGTCCACGAAACTTTGCTTCTAGACAACCTACTGTCTCCCTTCGGGCCATAGGCTCACTATCTGCAGCCTACGCTAAGGTCCATAGCAAAACTGTAGGAACTGAGCAGAGTTTTTAAGAAATTGAAAATCCATGCCCAATTTCCTCTCAAGAAGGGAATTCTTGCAATATTCGTGAAGGAGGAGGAGAAACCGGGGAAGAACCAAGATTCCCTCAGGCAGTAATTGAACACGGAACACCCAATATCCCAAGCAAAGGGAGTGTTGTTAATATTATTTCCACCTCTTGTGATATTCGTGAAGGAGGAGGAGAAACAGGGGAAGAACCAAGATCCCCTCAGGTAGTAATTGAGCAAGGAATACCCAGTATCCCAGACAGAGGGAGTGTTCTTAAGATTATTTCCACCCCTTTGGGACACCCAAGGGATAACTCCCCAGCTCCAGAAATCCCGAAAGGATACTGGCATATATTTGATGAAATGGCTAACAATCCACAAGCACCCCAAAATTCTACATTGCAATACCCCATCGTTGACACGGCTGCCAATTCTCCTATGAAAGATATCCCTTTACAAAATATTCCCACCTTTCATGGGCTCTCATCAGAGGATCCAGGCACATTTCTGTTTGAATTTGTTGTATTATGTCGGGGTTATGATTATACCACCGACCCCCAAAAACTAAATTTTTTTCCATCTACATTAAAAGGCACAGCCTTGCGTTGGTTCATGGGGCTAGGTGGAGGAACAATAAATGATTGGTATAAAATGAAAAATGCTTTCTTTAAAAAATATCAGGATTATTGTAGATATAGGGAATTTAAAGACGAAATATTCCAAATGGTAGCTAGACCCAGTGAAACATTGGAAGAGTATGTAGAGCGCTTCCAATATAACCTCCAAAGATCCCCCTATGTAAATTAGCCCCTGCCTAATAATGTGTTGAAAACTACACTAATTAAAGGGATGAAAGAACAATGGATAGAGACATTAAATATTATGGGTAAAGGTGATATATATCAAGAGGATTATGATGATATTATTAAATTGTGTATCAGGTGCTCAAGGGGCAGTACGAGATTGAAATCAGCAGAACGCGACATGACCACCAGGGACAACAAAATCTCTGGTGGAACCATTACTCGTACAGAAATTGGCAATCTGCTAGAATATTTCAAAACATATATCTTGGGGACTTTGACGACGCAATTAGACATCATGCAGGCCAAGCTGAAGTAGGCGGAAGCAGAACAGAACCTGGTGATATTTTTCCCGAGATGCAGAAAGAAGCATAGTCACAAAGAGTATCCATTGGATATGGTACAAACCTGTGCCATATGTACTAAATATCATGCCACAGAAAGCTGCCTGTCACTGCCAAGGTTAAAAGCAGTCTATAAAGAGGTTGAAGAAGAAACAGAACCAATCTACCTGCTAAATCAGCATCGCCAATGGAAACCACGACAAAAAGGTACGCCAACCGACCCATCTTCTTCATTTCAGCCCTCGAAATATAATGCTCAACAATATACAGGAGCTATGTGGCAAAACCAGACACCTTTTCCAAATTGGTCGCAGCAACCATTCTCTATGCCACCTTGGTCCAACCAATCAAACCAAAATAATAGTTGGCCAAATTTTCCTTGTTTTTCACCATTTTGGCCATCCTCCACATATTCATTCCAATGGCCATCCTCTACGTCACAAAACCAGAATTGGCAATCAAGCTGGCAACGACCTACAAATCAGCCAGCAGGAACAATCCCCCTACCTCAACCTACACTGCGAGCACCCTATATAGTACAACAGAACCCTCATACCAACCTATGACGACAGCTCCCAGCCCAGCCCAACAATAGACCGATCCAATCTGTGAAAATTATTGAAGGACCCGAGCCAGAAAATGAGTTAAGGGAGTGTAAAGAGCTGCAATTAAGATCTGTGAGGGTAATAGAGTCGGAGGGGGATAAAAATATAAAAATTGAAAATTCGTTACTTTTAGAACAACCACCACAAGTGGAGAATCCAGTTAAATAGAAAACCCACGATCAAACTATTACCTCTTCTCCACCATTCCCAGAAAGATTAATTATGCCCCGCTCAATCGAATATCCAAATTTTGATCTTTTGGGAGAACTGAAAATTTTGTATGTAAAAATACCTCTCTTCCAGGCTATTCAGGACATTCCAATTTATGCGAAAACTATAAAATAATTTTGTATGAAAAATCCAAAGAGGAAAACAAAAACAACTCCAACTATCCAAGTCATCGGTACTCTGTCTGATTTATTATCAGGCAGAGAAACACCAGTAAAATATGAGGACCCAGGAAACCCTATAGTCACAGTGAAAATAAACAGGTGCTCCTTTCCCAATGCATTAGTTCACCTAGGAGCAGCAATCAATATTCTCACAACAACAACTTGTCAAAAGCTTAGCATTACATCCTTGGACCCAACCACAACCCTCTTGGAACTTGCTGACCGATCAATTGTCAAACCAGAGGGGACATTATAGGATGTAATGGTGTCTGTAGATTCTTAGGAATACCCAGTAGATTTTCTGATCATCAATCCTAGAAACCGACTAGATGGACATCCCCTAATTCTAGGAAGACCTTGGCTAGCAACCGCAGATGCTTACATAAGTTGTCGGACAAGAAACATGATTATAGCAAGAGGAAAAGATGTGAAGAATTTAGCCTTATATCCTCCAGCTCAGCCAAGTCTAACAATAATAAAAATGAGGAAACAACCTGTATCATATTTAACTGAAAACATTAGATCACCACTAACCATAGAATATGCTCTTGAATTCAAGGTTCAAACAGAATATGACAACATTAACACTTATATTAACCAACCAGATGTCGTATCTCATCCAAAATTTCACATGATCGAAGCAGCCCTGGATAACGAAATCGAATAGTATCTCTTACAAGACTTTAGCGACCAATCAATCCCAACAAATTTTGTTTATAAGAGAAAAACCATAGAAATTGAGCTAGGGAAAACCTTAAATATCAATAAAAACCTGATTGAGGACCAAGCACAGAGGCTTGTCCAAATTCTGAGAAAATATAAAGAATCCTTCGCCTGGAATTACCCTGACATTAAAGGGATTGATCCCCAGCTATGCATGCACCGCATCTATATATAGAACGATGTGAGGCCCATTAGACAACCTCAATGGAGGTTAAACCCTCATCTTAAATATATTTTGAAAGATGAACTACAAAAACTATTAGATGTGAATTTCATCTATCCTATATCCGATAGCAAATGGATCTCCCCATTAGTAATAGTGCCTAAAAATAATGGAAAGTGGCGTATATGTGTTGACTATAGATAGCTTAATAAAGAAACCCAAAAATATCACTTTCCCCTCCCATTCATTGACCAGGTCTTGGACACATTGGCAGAAAAAAAATTATTTTCTTTCCTAGATGGCTTCAGCGGCTACAACCAAATTCAAATTGCCCCTGAATACCAAGATAAAACTACTTTCACCTGCCCATGGGGAACCTTTTCTTACAGGGTCTTACCTTTCGGATTGTGCAATGCACCTGCTACATTCTAGAGGGTTATACTCAGCATTTTTACAGATCTGATAAACGAAGGGCTCGAGGTGTACATGGATGACTTTACACCTTACGGAGATGGCTTCGAGCCTGCATTACAAACGCTAGAGAAATTTGTGCAACGATGCATTGCTACCAGGCTCTGTTTAAGCCATGAAAAATTCCACATGATGATGACTGAGGGCCTCATTCTGGGCCATTATATCTCAGCAGTTGGAATTCAGGTAGATCTAGCTAAAATTCAGATAATTATTTTAATACCTACCCCTTCCACACAAACTGAGGTATGCAGTTTCTTGGGATTTTCTTGATATTATAGGAGATTTATAAAGAATTTTTCTCTAATTTCTGCACCTTTATATGCATTAACAGGAAATATTGATTTTATTTGGACTGAAAAATGTGAAAGTGCTTTTGAATATTTAAAACTTCTTGTATCAGTAGCCCTAGTGCTAAAGGGCCCAAATTGGGAATTACCATTTCAAATCTCATCCGACGCATCAGACACGGCTATTGTAGTAGTTCTTGGCCAGGAGGAAGATAAGAAGCCATATGAAATATACTACATCAGCAAAAATATATCTCCTGCTGAATTGAACTACACTATGACCAAAAAGGAATTTATGGCTGTAATCTATGTTATTAACAAATTTAGACATTATATAATAGGATACCCTGTGGTTTTGTATACGGATCACTCTGCTATTAAATATTTAGCTAATAAATATGTTACAAATGGAAGAGTGATAAGCTGGTTGATTCTTTTGCAGGAATTCGACATAACAATCAAAGATCGACCAGGGAAGGAAAATCCAGTAGCAGACTTCCTTTCACATATGCCAAAGACAGATGACTCGGTAGCAATAGAAGATCAGTTCCCTGATGAACACTTATTTGTGGTAACCTTGAAAATACCATGGTACACGGATGTTTAAAACTACTTAGCAGTAGGTAAGTTACCCAAACACCTAACGCCTAATGAAAGAAAAAAATAGTACAGCGTAGCACGCGGTTCTCCTGGATTGGAGGTTATTTATTTCATACAGAGGCCGATATGCACATTCGAAGATGTGTCACGGAAGACAAAACCTTTGACATCCTGAAAGCCTGCCACGATGGGCCTTGTGGCAGACATTTTGCAAACTGCAGGACTGGTCACAAATTCTTACAGACGGGCTATTATTGGCCCACCATTTTTAAAGATGCCAAGAAGTTTGTCCAGGCATGTAATAGTTGCCAAATAATGGGACGCCCTAGGCAGTCTGATGAGATGTCCCTGCATCTGCAGTTAGTCATCGAGCCTTTTGAGCGATGGGCGTTAGATTTCTTCGGTCCAATAAACCCATTATCTAAACAAAATACATATATATTAGTTGCAACAGAGTATGCGAATAAATGGGTGGAGGAAAAAGCATTACCAAGGGAAATGGAGGACTCGGTAATTCACTTTATTTTCCAAATGTTCATGCAATATGGCTTGCCTAGAGAAATAATCATAGATGGAGGGCCACAATTTATAGGCCATAAGATTGTTGCGACATTAAAAAATCACCATATCTTGCACAGAATCACAACTACATACCACCCGCAGGAAAATGGCCAGGTAGAAAGCACTAATAAATTAATCGAGGCAATACTCACAAAAACAGTCGCATCACATAGACGTGATTAGGCTACTCGATTTCCAGAAGCCTTGTCGGCATACTGCACGACATGGATAAATACCACGAGATATTCCCCATATCAACTAGTGTTTGGCAAAGAGCCTATCTTCCCAATAGAATTTGAAATTCATACATTGAGGATAGCTCAAGAAGTAGGCTTGGATCTAAATGAAGCACAGATTAACAGGCTACATCAAATCAATGAATTGGATGAAATCTGCCTATCAGCTCTTCAGCATACTACACTAATCCAACAACAAAGAGCAATATGGCATGATACCCTCATCAAGAAGAAGACATTCCACAAAGGTGATTGGACACTTCTGTATGATTCTAGGTTCCACGATTTCCCAAGAAAACTCCATACCAGATGGTTAGGCCCCTATGAGATACAAAAGGTGCATGATAATGGCACCCTCACATTCGCCACCATTGATGGGTCTGGCTACTCTTTTAAAGTGAATTTAAATCGAGTATGCCTCGATCACAAACTTCTTACCAAGGAGTCCTTTTTCCAACAGCTATGGGAAGATTAAACTATGCAAATTATTGCTAAGAAGGGCAACCCGCCCATAGCATCGGTCCATTGAAGAATTTATTTGTTTTTTTTTTTAATTGTACATAAGTTTTCCTTTCTGTTTGATTGAATTTTCTTGTATAAATTGTATATAACTTGTTTTTTCTATTTTTCCTTTGTTGTTCCCTCTAAGGAACAGTTGTTGTTCCCTCTAAGGAATAATTACTGTTCCCTCTAAGGAACAGCTGCTATTCCCTCTAAGGAACAACAAAAGTTCGTGTGAAGTTTCTTTTTGTTGTTCCCTTTAAGGAACAGTGGTTGTTCCCTCTAAAGAACAATTGTTTTTCCCTCTAAAGGAACAACTGATGTTCCCTCTAAGGAACAGCAACGTTCGTATTAATTTTATTTTTGTTGTCCCCTTTAAGGAACAGTTTTCGTTCCCTCTAAGGAACAACCGTTGTTCCCTCTAAGGAACAAAAATTTTGTGCAAAAGTTTTCTTGATTTTCCCTCTAAGGAACAATTGGTGTCCCCTTTAAGGAACAACCATCGTTCCCTCTTAGGAACAACAATTCTGTGTGCAATATTTTTCTTCTTTATGTTGTTCCCTCCAAGGAACAGCAGTTTCGGTGTGTAATTTGTCCTGTTGTTCCCTCTAAGGAACAACAATTTTCATATGCATTTTATTTGTTATTCCCTATAGGGAACAACTGTTGTTCCCTCTAAGGAAAAACTAATGTTCCCTCTAAGGAACAACAACTTTTTTGTGTGTTTTTCCTTGTTGTTACCTATAAGGAACAACATTTTTTGTGTGAGGTTTTCTTTTGTTGTTTTAGCACCTTGTGAATACTTGTGTGAGAACACCTTTCTTTCCTTTGCCCACTTTTTATGATCTTCTATAAGGCACAAGGGTACAAATATATATGAAAGGATACAAATCTGAAGTTTAATGGAACAAGAAAATATTGAACATTATCATCTTTAAACAAGATTGCTTGGTATTGATCGAAAAATAAAGGACACAACCATCTACATCACTTCACTGTCCTCATTTCCATTATAAATCAAATTGATTGATTATTTGTACCATGCTAGTTCTCCCCTAAACCCTATAACACTCTTTGTTCATTATCATCAAATAAGGTTAAGGGCATACTCTCTTCTATTGATATGTTTAGACTTCTTCTGCCATTCCTACTCCTAAGGAGTGTTGAGCCACCCTCTATGTATAAATAGGAAGTGCTATTCAAAATATATATATATATATATATATATATATATACTAACAATTATATGATTTTTACAAATGGAGGATAGGGGATCTCATCACGAGCTAGCCTACCATGATCATAAGGAAGCAGCGAAGTGGCATTCCCACTATGGCCACCACACCATGGATAAATCAAGAAATAAAAGTCCTTGGATCCACCTTTTGCTCCTTCCTAGTGAATGGCAATGTGTTCATCTGGTTACCAAGCCAGCACATTGGTCTCTACTCTGATATCATAATACAATTCCCCTATTATACATAAAGGACCATGGTTCCAAAGGGTTAGAAAGAAACTCTGTCGAGGCTATAGATGCCTGCAGGCAACAGAAGTTCTGCTGATGGTATTGAATTCATATTTCCAACATTAATAGTATTATAAGTCCCTTTTCTTATTTTTATCTTTACTGCAGAGCGATTATGTTCCTAGTTTATTTTGAACCTTTATGCATGGATATATTTTAAAAAATCAATCATAATAGCTTTAAGTGGAATGATGACGGTAAAGTATTTCTTTTGCGTCAGATGTCCTTTTTCCTTTTTCGAAATAACCTCATGGCATCTCCTCACTAATTGATAATTCTCGTATATGCATTGATTTTAGCACTCTGATATCTTTTGTGATCCTTTCATAAATAGGTGTACCTTACCACCTTCATCATCTTTGTACTTCTCCGCCAGCATGATTTTCCTTCATTTATTCGGTCGAAGGTGACCTATCATTTCAAAAGGGGGGCGAGGAGCAACTCCCGAAGTACTTATGCATGCATGCCAGCCCTTTATTTGATTATGCAGGACAATATGAAATTCCATAATAGCAAGTCTTAGATAACGGTATTTATGCTATAAAGTATCATCCAATATAACTATTATAACAACTTGTTGTTCCATCTCTGGCTTTGTCTACTGTTGTACTACTTTTGCTAATTAACAGTTTGTAGAATTTAGGCAATATGGGAGGAAGAACAGTGCGCAGGGAGCCACTGATACTGGCTGTTTCTGATGCCTCCAGAGAAATTCTTGCTCGATCTGGGTGGATAGCATACTTCACACGATTTTAGCAACCCAATGAATCAATTTCCATTGAATTCCTACAAAATTTACAGAGCGGCCAATCTATGGTAAGGGGCAGACAAATCATAGTATCAAATGTTGTGATTGTATAAGTTTTCGGGTTACCAGCTGAAGGACCCGTATGGACTAACAAATGATTGAAGCTGCATGATTCCATTGAAGCCTTTAAGGATGAAGAACAGTAACTAATCATCAAAGGAAAAGGATTTCGACCATCGTCCCTTGGGGAACCGTCGGGAGAACTAGCCAGAGTCGTCCAGAATTTCATTACATGTGATGGGTGAAAAGACGTGGTAAGGCCACATCAACTTAAACTTTTAGCAATTTTGAAACAAAAATGTTCTTTGAATTTACCTGCATATTTGAATTTCCTACTACATGATTCTACTAAAAGGATAAAAAAGTCCCGACACATAGAAACCGTCATAAGCCACCATTGTTTAATTAGGCTGATAGTTAGCTACAACCTCGCCCAGCAACAAACAATTTGGGAAGAATTAATATTTTCCATAGAAGGGGGTTTAGCTTTGCCTACTCCTAACCCTGTTCTGAAAAGGAAGAGGACTACCCGTACAACAAAAATTCCCCAAAAGCACAGACATTCCTTCTCCAGCTTATTCCTTCAGCTCTGCATACAAATTACTTGCTTTTCATGAGGACATGAAACAGGGTAAGCAGGGGAGTATTTTGAGTCGTGGAAAAGGTATGCATTTTCTATTTATCTCATCATCCTTTTCCTTTATTCTTATCCTTTCTATAGCTTAATGTGTTAATATATTAAAGAATTATGGTAAGAATGAAGGAATTATCTGTAGTTATGACTTGGCTAATTATTATCCTTCTTTATGCAGGAAAATAAAAAAAAGACAATTGTTGTTCCCTAACTTAGGAACAGCGAAAAAAGCAACAAGCTAAGGAAGGAGTGTGGCGGTTGCGGATAAGGCCAAATAAAATTAGAAGGATTAGCGCGAGAAGGGAAAGGATGTCTGAAGTTAGAAAATTGTGTGAATATTTTACCATTTATATTTTTACCCCTTTCTTATTATAAAATGCTACGATTGTAAACATAAGGGGGACTGGCTATTATTATTGAAATTGTAATTCTTAATTACAGATTCTCGCTATAGCGAAGAACACGAATTTATTGTAACACTCTTTCAGCTTGATGATTAATACATAAGTGAAGTTTTTATTCCTTCTTGTTAACTGAAGTAACCAGCAGTGTACGCTGGCGGCTAAGGGCCTGGCTTCCGGTGGAATTCACTGTTTCATCTGTGTCATACATTTCTGATTATCGCAAGTTTGATGGTTTGATAGTATTATCGCTTTTTGTGATTCTATTTCCTTTGATGTTCATTATCTTCCTATGTTAACCGAATAGTTCTATTTTATATAATTTACAGTATTTTTATTTATTTAGTTTACTTCTGCTTTTGGATTGAGTTTCTTAGATAATTATTCTGCTCAATGAGATCAACTGTAACAACTATTAACTACTTCTCTTAGGCTCTCAGATTGATACCATTATTGTTTTACTGAAGAATGCATTTGATTTAGATTCAATCAATTTCGAAGAGAAGAATTATCACTACTGTACTCTTCATCGATATTGTTGTTACTTGAAATGCTGTAGGATTTGATTTCATTAGAGGATTGAGTTTTCGTTAAATTGCAATTAGAATTTACTTGCTGCATCCATTTACTCTTGTATTAAAAGATATATACTGCAACCTATGAAACATTACTCTCTGATTTAAATAGCTTCCACATACTGTGTACACTCTTGAAATAGAAAGACTTGCCCGGATTGATAATTAATGTGAGGATAATTAGGAGTTTAAAAAGCACCTTTTATCAACAAACAATGTGATTTTTAAAGTAGTTTAACTCAGTTAAGTGAGTTAAACTCAGTTGTGCTAGTGGTAACTGAAGATACACTAGTGAAATATCAGTGAATTAACTATTAACTAATTCACAATCAGTAGTCTCACATGCAACTGAAGATTTACTACTGTTAACTACATGCATGTCAGATCCAATGGAGACCCATTTGAGATGTAGGTGAAATATCAGTTGTGACATTAGTGGGTGCACACATGCAACCACACACACAATGGATGTACCTATGAGTATTTCGCAGTCAATTTAGGCTAGTATAATTCATTCAGAGGTTCTCGACCATAAGGTATTGTGTAGTGGAGGTAGGTTGTCTAGAGGCAGTAAATTGGCGCATGTATTTTCCAATTTTTGTATGACAGTATGAGATGATTGTGCATTGTACTGAGAGCTCTTGGATTAGAGTTTTGTATGAGATTGTGTCATGATCCATGATATATACATAATATATGATAGTGGGGTTTTTAACTTTATGCTTTTCCCAGTAAAAACATCTGTGTTATGTGTGATTGATCTTTCTTCTTAATATTGCAAGTGGCGATCATGTTTTAAATTCTGCAAGATTTTTTGTAGAAGTGATTCTGTATTTAATAGTGGCATATAATTTTTATATCAGGAGAATCTATGCAATACATAATTTGTATTAAAATTTCTACATGGTATCAGAGCCGTGTTATAAATTTTCTACGAGGTATGAGAACATGAATTATTTGGGTGCGTGAGTTTGCAGAGAATATCTGAACATTTTGATGCAAAATTTTCAGAAGAAAATAAAATATTTGGATTCCTTGTGAAAAAATATCCAAATTGAAAAAAAAAAATAAGTCGAATCGGAGCTCGGATGAGGGAGATATCATCGATTTAAAATTAGCTCTTTTGTTAGAAAATTTTGCGACGGTGGGACAATTACAATGTCTGAAAGCCAAGAGCCTACATACACTAAGGTACAAGATGCATGAAAATATTTGAGGAGAAAAGAAGAGGTTAGTGACTTGGTGGTTGAGAGGGAGCCTCTCAACATGCATCCTGAGAAGCAGTCTCAGAAGGTTGTGGAGCAGCCACAACTGGAGATGCAGAAGAATCTCTATAGATTTGATGTAGATGTGATTTCTACAGAGCTTCCTACCATTGGGAAGTGTGAGAAAGCCATGCAATTGATACTTGAGAGGGAGATGGATTTGCATGTAGGTGAGAATGAACCTCAAGATGTGGAGCAGCCACATGCAGAGGATCATAGAGTGGGAGGAACCACTCATGCAGAGAAATTTTGAGCCAGATGGGCAGAGGGAGTGCATGCAGTTATACCACCAGGTGAGAGGTGGGGTGACATGCATGAATAATCCCAAGAAGAAATTTTTGGTAAGATTCATTGAGATGGTGTAGATCTCATGAATCGAACCTAGTTATGAGGATCCCACAAAGCAGCAGTAGCAAGATCAGTTGGATTGATGTAGTCAGATGTCGTGAGGACATGAAATCAAAGTGATGGTGTCAGATACTGGAGCGCAAATCAAAGTTGGCAGCAAGTACAGAGTGCGTGGATGCAAGTGTCAGCATCGCAGTGGTTCCTGAAGACATGTGTAGTAGCTAAGCAGAATTTAGAAGACTTTGATGACAGATGCATTATACTGAGTCAGTTGTTTGGAGGCTATTCAGTTTTTGAAGTGTTGCATGCAAAGGTTGCATGTGCGAGAAACACTAGAGAAGTGTTTCATGCATGAGTTTCATAGCGCATGCAAAGGTTGCATGGCGCATGCATGGAGTTGCATGTCGCATGCAAAGACATTAATTTCTTGTTGAGAGGGAGTGTTGAAGGTTGCAACAAGAAACAGTGAAATTGGCATCCGGAAACAACATCCTTGATCCTAGTGAAAATTAAGCACCTACACTAGGTGGGGCCCATACAGGCTATTTTTAGGGAGATCTATTTTTAGATGCATTAGCAAATTATATTTATAGATGATGAGACAATTCTATTTATAGATTATGTTCTATTTATAGATGTATGTGCAAGTTATATTTATAGATCGCATGTTTATTTATATATGCATGTCGACTATTATTATCCCTTAATAAGGGTTGGACAGTAAACAATAATCTTCTCAATGAGAACTTGGAAATAGTTAACTAAAGTGGAAAATCATTTAGCTAAGTGAATTTCGAGTTGAAGAGGTTGGTTGGTGGGACATGCAAGTGGACTTATTTTTAACTGAGTGATTCGAAGTTGCAACAGAGTTGGATGTGTAGTTATGTGAGTTGTAAAGTAGTCTAACTCAGTTAAGTGAGTTAAACCCAGTTGTGCTAGTTGTAACTGAAGATACACTAGTGAAAGATCAATGAATTAATTATTAATTAATTCACAATTAGTGGTCTCACATGCAACTGAAGATTAACTATTGTTAACTACATGCATGTCAAATCCAGTGGAGACCCATTTGAGATGTAGGTGAAAGGGACAGATTTACTATCAGTTGTGACATCAGTGGGTACACACATGCAACCACACACACATTGGATGTGCCTATGAGTATTTCACACTAAATTTAGGCTAGTATGATTCATTCAGAGGTTCTTGACCATCAAGAATAGCATAGTGGAGGCAGGCTGTCTGGAGGCAATAAATTGGAGCATGTATTTGCCCATTTTGTCTGACAGTGTGAGACAATTCTACATTGTACTGAGAACTCTTGGATTAGATTTTTGTATGAGATTGTTTCATGATCCATGATATATACATAATATATGATAGTGGGGTTTTTAGCTTTATGCTTTCCCAGTAAAAACATCTGTGTTATGTGTGATTGATCTTTCTTCTTGATATTGCAATTGGCGATCGTGTTTTAAATTCCGCAAGAATTTTTTTAGAAGAGATTTTGTATTTAATAGTGGCATATAATTTTTAGATCAGGAGAATCCATGCAATACATAATTTGCATTAAAATTTCTATAGAATGAACCTCAAGATGTGGAGCAACCACATGCGGAGGATCATGGAGTGGAAGAAAACACTCATCCACAGCCATCCACCAGAAATGGTAGAAGGTGCACCATGGAAGCTGATAGATTGAGACTTGATGCGGTAGAGAATGTAGGAGCCCCTATTTCACTGCACAGACAAAGATAGTCTCCATATAGGTTTACTGGATACATGGCTCTTATGATCAAGTGTATTGTGACAGTACCATCTTCCTTTGAGGAAGCAGTGCAGAAACCAATTTGGGTTGACACTGTGGTAGAGGAATATGACTCCGTCCTCAAGAACAGTGCATGGTAAGTTGTCCCAAGACTGGTCGGAAAATCAGTGGTTGGATCTAGATGGATCTATAAGGTGAAGCAAGCAGCAGATGGGAGTGTGGAGAAGTACAAGGCTAGATTTTTGGCCCAGGGATTCTCACAAGTTGAGGGGATCAACTATGGGAAACTTTCACACCAGTCGTGATTACTCTTCCATTATATCTATCCTTGCACTCTTAGCACAGATGGGGTGACGCATTCATCAGATGGATGTGAAAATTGTGTTTCTCAATGGATTTATTGATGAGGGAGTGTACATAGAGCAGCCAAAAGGTTTCAATATCTTTGACAGTGAGTCACATGTGTGTTGAATCAAGAGAGAACTGTATGAGCTGAAGCAAGAACCTCGTGCTTGGGACACTCAAATTGGCATCTATTTCACCGGGTTGGGCTTCACCAAAATTGAAGTGGATGAAAACACCAGAATGTGGTTGATGGTAAGCTCTTGATTATCATACTTTAAGTTTATGATCTAATTTTGAAAGGTGATGAGCAGTTTATAACTTCTTGCAAGGAGGATCTTGCAAGGGAGTTTGAAATGAAGGACATGGGACTCCTTCACTATTTCCTTGGTCTGGAAATATGGCAGTGGGATGGTGAGATTTTTTTTTTCTCAAGGAAAGTATGCAAAGATATATTGGGTAAGTTTCACATGGATATTTGTAAACCCATGGATACTCATCTTCCAGGAAATTGGAGGAAAGAGGATACTACTTCAAGAGAAGTAGTGGATGCTACTGTTTACAGGCAGCTAGTGGGTTCACTGATGTACTTGGTGAACACCAGACCAGACATTTTCTATGCAGTTAACCAGATGATTCAAGCTATGGCTAAGCCAACCAAGCTCTTTTGGAAGGCGGGGAAGCATGTCTTGATATATTTCAAGGGAACTACAAAGTATGGATTATGGTATAGACAGATAGAGGGAGCGAAGCTTCAAGGCTTCACGGATGCATATTGGGCAAGTCCCTAGGAAAATCCCCTCTGCAGATAGAGGTGATCCCTCTAGCCCTAGGGTGGGTCTAACAACTACAGGAACATACTAACATCTACCTTCCTAGATTGTAAATGAAATTCAAAGCAAGGAATATGACCTACCCTATTCTGATGCTATCTTGTTGTCTTCCGTTGAAGCTTCTTGATGCATCGCTCTTCTCAAGCTCAATATGTTAAGTCCCTATATTAATAGTGTAGTCCCTTATTATGTTAGTGTCGCCCCCCTTATTGTTATTTTTGTACCTCTATAACCCCCATATTGTTATTATTGTGCCCTTACATTATTGTTGTTAGGTCGGCTAGGATTACATTGTGGCCCCATGGACTCCTATATATAGAAAGGAGGTTTTTTCATTTGTATAATCCAAGAATTTTTCATTCATGCAATGTATTAGAGGTTTCCCCCTCAAATTGGCTTATTTCTAAGGCGTTGATATCTCTTTTCTTCTATTTTTGGAGCTGGTTTCACAACATTTGGTATCAAAGCTTTGGATTCTAGGGTTTCACTGCTCCAAACAGGTCATCGTGCCATTTTCGCTATAATTTTTTTTCTACAAAGATTAAAAATATGAAATTTTTAGGGTATGAAGCTGACATCCTGAGGAATATCTTCACAAAATTTTAGATCTTGGTTCACAATATATTCTGAGATATGATCTATGAAAGGTATGGATTTTTGCATGCTCCTAAATTTAACCTAAACATGTCATAGCGGTATTTTTGCTATAAATATCTTTCTAAAAGGTTTTAGAATCTGAAATTTTTACAGAGAAAAGCCAAAATCTGGAATAACCTCTGTAAAAATTTCAGATCTTGGTTCACAACATTTTTGGAGATATGATCTGTGGAATTTAGGATTTGTTCAGGCTCCCGAATTTCATCTCAAAGAGGTGACCGTGGGAAAATATTCATAACTCTCTCTCTGAGCATCGGATTGGAATGATGTAAAATGTGGCTGCAATTACACGGACTGTAGTTTCTTTTCTATCAAATTTAGATCCGAAGGAGGAAACAGTGACACGTGGCAAGTCGTACAAGTTCACTCTACTGAGCCAGTCCATAATTAGGTCATTGTGGGAGATTAGACATAACTTTGCCTTGAAGAATCCAAATCAGGTCAGACTTGTGGCATTCGAAAGAGGATTCATAGGGCTACCACAGGGCCAAATTTCAGATATTGAAGATCCTAAATCACAGAGATAATTCAGTTTCAATATTGAGCTCCTCAAAAGCAAGAAAAATGTGTGTATTTGGTTTTTAAAATTGCATAACATTTGTTTGAAAAGCAGTTTGAAGTGATTCCAAGGGCATAGTTTAGAATTTTTATCAGTATTGGGTTCTATAATGCCTCCAAAAAATAGTTCCATACCCATTAAGCCCTCAAAAAGCTATACTATTATGCATGAAGAGGAAGAATTGCAGTATGATATATCAAAATTACGATACCAAGTACAACAAATTTCAATCTTACGAAAAGAAACTGAAGATGACATAGATGGTTTAAAAGTAGAAATGGAGGCCAAGTTGGATGGTTTTAAGGATAAAATAATAGCTAATATGGATGATAAATTAGTGGAAGATCACATCGAGCATCAACAATAATTTCTCCAACTCTCAAAGGATAACCTAACTTTGGTGCATAATCTAATGAAACAACAAGAAGATCAACATCACATCGAAAGAAGTTCTGAAGCAGTCAAAGAAACAAGAACTCGACAAGTATGATCAATTTTAGAGTCTCTCAGCAAGTGGAAGAAATTTCCTGTAGAAGATTCCACATGGGAGGATGAGAATTTTATACATAAGCATCAAGAAATAATCAAGCGTTGAGGACAACACTTGTTTGAAGGAGAGGGGCATGTTAAGCCCCTATATTAATAGTGTAGTCCCTTATTATGTTAGTGTAGCCCCCCTTATTTTTATTGTTTCACCCCTGTAACCCCCATATTGTTATTATTGTGCCCTTACATTATTGTTGTTAGGTCGGCTAGGATTACATTGTGGCTCCACTAGGATTACATTGTGGCCCCATGGACTCCTATATATAGAAAGGAGGTTTTGTCATTTGTATCATCCAAGAATTTTTCATTCATGTAACGTATTGAAGGTTGCCCCCTTGAAGTGGCTTATTTCTAATGCGTCCATATCTCTTTTCTTCTATTTCTGGAGCTGGTTTCACAACACGATACACACTACTGTCAACATTCGATAATTTGTACAGACAGTCAAGACACCACGACAAGCGTAAAATCACGACAAACATACAACCATTACAGCCCATCAAACTAATCAAGGAATGTTATAAATCTCATTATAAATGTAAGCAAGAGTGGAAGATAAACATCAGTTTCATTTTATTATGATAAAGACAAGGGGCGTTTACAACCAAGCCTTGGTGTTGAGGCTTTCCTTCAGCAGGTCCATATCCAAGCACATTTGTGACACCCTTACACAAAGTTCTAAGATCTCACCATGTTCTTAACACACAAAAATAATCACACTCTGCTCTATTCTCCCAAAGCTATAATTGCTTCTTCTCTCTATGATTGTTGCTTCTAACTAGCTAACTAAGGCAGCAGAGGTGAAGGTGCTCTCCTTATATAACAATGGAGGAGGAAGACATGGGCCCTCAAATAATGGGAAAGAATCTTATCCTTTGGAGTAGTTCCTATTTTATCAGAACAAGAAGCCCAAAGGGGAATACCTCGGCCATATCCTCAAAACAAACTTTGATCTCTCTGCTTCACGAAGCTTCTAGTCGTGGAAACTTCACTTCTATTTTTAAAAAATTCCAAAATAGGATTGACGTGGGTCAGACATTAAGAAAGAGCGTTTTTTTTTTTGGGTCTCATTGCAAATATCTAGAATTAGCGCGGGTCGGACACTGAGACAAAGCACCAACCTTGAAAACTAGGTTTTTATAGGGATCTTCCAGAAAAGTTGTAAAGGGAGATGAATTGGTAGACAAAGTGTGGTTCAGGGGTATGTATTCCATGCTTGGAAAGTACTCAAGGGTCACTGTATGGGTCCTCCAAGATAAAGGAATAGGGAGTACAGGGATAGTGATAAATTGTTGTGTAACAGATGCCCCCTAAAGTATGAAGTCTGAACACGAGTGAGGGGTGAAATGCTTTACGAGTGTGTGCAAGGAACCATACTATGTCATCAGGAGACTTGCAAATCAAGCATAGATACATATACATAACTAGAATCTCTAATGAAAATACATGAATCAAGGTATGGATGGAGCCATCCGTAAAAGATACCATGGTATGGTCGCAGCCATCCATCTAAGAAGGATCACATATAGACTCATGGTATGGTCGCATCCATCCATCTAAAAAAAAACATGTATCCAATCCTGGACAAATCATATCTCCTCTCAACCTGGACTCTAGAGAATTAAATCTAAGGTCTTGCACTTCGTCACAACCCGATCAAGTACAATTTCAAGCATGTGAATAAAGCAGCTAAAGTCGAACATGCAGGAAAATCGGCTGACTACCAGTCAATGATGTAAATTGTTAACAGGCGTGAGAGAAACCACCAATGATGGAAATGGTCCTCAAGGTACTGCCAATAAAATCCATGGAATATAAATAAGGAACTGAATTCGAACACTCGTAAAATCACCCGATCGAAGGCCAATGATGTTAACCTGTCATCGAATGCGAAGAAATTGCCACTAGGGCATGCAAGATCTAAGGTACCAGAAGGGAGTCCCTAGATTAGCTTCTTGGATAATGAGTTGAATTCGATAGGAAGCGATCCGTCAAAGGAGGGTCATAATGAATCCTACATCAACGACACAAAACAGAGAATGTAATATGAGTGTTAATCAAGACTGAAATAGAGGATCAGGGAATGTAGAAACTACAAAAGGATTTTCTATTGAACACGTCGGCGACACAACTCTGGGATTTGGTAGCATTTGACTCAAATAGGATCAGAGGTCATGTTGAAAAGATTGTTAATCGAATGAGAGGGAAATGGATTTCCCAAACCCATGGAGGCAAAGTGACAGAGTGAAGATATCACAACCCGACATGAACTGCAGATAAGTGTCATGTTCAAGAGTGACATACTGCCGACACAACTGAAAAATAACTTCCATTTTCCCCCACCATTTCTGGCGAGTGCCTCTTTATTTTTACCCAAGCTTGAAGAGGATAGAGTATGCTTGTCATATAATTTTTTCCTTCAGAAAAATCCAACCTAGTAAATTTTACGAGCCCTAGGAAGGAGGAACTCAATGTCGTCATGATGACGAATCCAATTTCGTTAAATTTTAATTAGCCTGACAAAGGTGAAGCTCGACGTCTTTTCATTTTTAGAGAGTTTGAAAAGAGGCAAAAAGAAAACTCGAGATGGCCCTTTTCGTAAATAGTCCCTCATACCCGAAAAGGTAGAAAAACAAATATGAGAGAACCTCTTAGTCACGAGTGGCTAAGGTATTCCTTTTTCGTAAATAGTTTATCCCAGCCCGAAAAAGGGGTAAACGTATAATGGGTAAACGAAATTTCACAACCTTTAACGAGTTCAAAATGACAAGAGCTCAAAAATATCAAGTTTTGAGAGTCAGAAAAGAGCTAAAATTTTACTCCTCCTGGAGGAACAAGTGGTATTAAGGGTAGAAATTGGTTCTGATGATGGTGGAACTGCTCGGAACAAGTAAAGGTCAAGAGGCTAGCTAACAAGACCACTCATTGCATATGTTCCTCAGGAATGGGTAAAACAATCAAGTGAGGGCATATGACTGGTCGAGCAGATGGTAACGATAGAATGAGAAAACCAAGGCTCATCTGGCAAAACAGGTTGATAAAATGGAAATCATGAGAGGTAAAATAATAATGGTTTCATTTTTACACAAGATTGAAATCAGGAAACTTTGCTTGAAGTTGGTTTCATTTTTACACAAGCTTGAAATTTTTTAGAAAACTATGCTTGAAACTGGTTTCATTTTTACACAAGCTTGAAATGAAAACAAACTATGCTTGGGATTGGTTTGAATGCCCCCCAGCATGATGACTCAATTGGAGGCACATGCCCCCCAGCTTCATGGCATTCACTTGAGTAGACCACTGGTTACTAACAGGTGGATGGCATGAAGGTTCAATTGTGAGATCAAGAGAAAGACTCAACTAGTATTTTATGAGATCTAATCAAAAGAATCGAATTGAAAAGGGAACCCATTTCATTTTTTAACGTGGTTGACATAGTAAAAGAACAATCCTCACAACCTAGTTCATTTTTTAATGAGGTTGACATAGTAAATGAATTGTCCTCGTAAGAGCTTGTTTCTTTTTTTTAAGAGCTTGACACAAGAAAACGAACTATGCTCCAAATGAAGCTTGTTTCATTTTTTAAGGAGCTTGACACAAGAAAACTAACTCTACTCTGAAAGAAGCTTGTTTCATTTTTTAAGGAGCTTGACACAAGAAAACAAACTCTGCTCTGAAAGAAGCTGATCATGACAAATAAGAAGTCATCGCTTCCAAGAGTTTCTCATCTGACGGGAGAATAAAACTCTAGAAATTAAGCTCCAATGCCCCCAGTACATTGTGTAATACCTCACTGAATTAATTATCAGTGGATGTGGACATGGAACAGGTGGCCACATAATTGACATGTGGCGGGGAAGATATCACTGGCAGGTAAGGACCAGGAAGGGATTACGGTAGAAGATATGTCACATCAGGACCAAAGAATGAAAGCTAATCAATGGTCACGATCCGACCTTCATGTGGAAAATAGATCACATGAAAGAGGGAAGAGAAAAATGTGCCCATGGCATAAGCATAATCGTGTCCCAGGATTAAATTAAAATCCAAGGGGCCTTGGACCACCATCACGTATATATATATATGGATTTCCCAAAGTAATAGGAAACTCTGGAAGGATCCCTTACGGTTGACTTGCTCCTCTGTTAAAAGCCAAAATATTCTGAGTAACAGGCACAAGCTACGGAGAACCCAAATCCTTCCATGTAGTTGAGGACAGAATACTAACCAAGGCACCTTCATCTATAATCATGTCTAGTACAACCATATTACAGGCCTGTACAGCTATCTCAAATGGCATGTAAGAAGGAAGAGGATATCTCGTGAATCGACTCCAATCAAAGGAAGCGACCAAACTACATGGAGGGGGTGCCATAGTAATTAGAGGATTATCCCCTTGCATTACAGGGGTAGACAAGACATCCTTCTGAATTCTAAGAAAGAGATAAGGAGGATCACTTTCTGGGACTCTTTCTGGGACTGTGGCGACAGGAGTCGAAGGATCACCCTCCTCGATCATGGAAATGGCAGGATTGGCCTCCAATCTGTTAGTGTCAATCTTTGCATCCTTCCTCCAGTGATCAAACATGCTCTTACAAAGTGATTTTAAGGTGTCAAGGTCAAATTTTTTCATTTCAGTGAGTCTTCAAGTAAAATTTGGTCACTAGGTATTAGGTCTAGGGTTTGTTTTCACTCCTTTCAAATTTGTCCAAATGTCTGTCCATGTCACCATTCAGCTGAGTGTACCATCATTCAAAGAGTTTTCATCATCATGTCAAGTTCCACTGGGTCATTTTACACCTTGTTCATGCTTCAGTTGTGCCTAGGTAAGGTTCATTTCTCTCTCCTAGGGTTTTGGAGGTAATTTCTCTTGGATGGTCAAATCATCAGAAAAACTTGTATCCTGATATTCATACACCTTCCCCTATCCTTAATGTACCTTATTAGACACTTTCCATCACTGAGATCCCCCAAATTCCTCATTTTCACACAAACCCTAGTTTCTTGCTACAACTTGGCAATTTTCTAGGCTAGGCCTGTGTTTTTCTCTTTTGGACCCCTTCCCCCCACTAAATATTTGAAATTCCACTTTCCCCTACTTTGTAACATCCCTCCCTACTTCCCAAAATTTTCTCAAGAATTTAGAAGCCCCTTATCCCCTTCATTTCACTTCATTTAGACAAATTCCTTGTTCCACACATCGGGATAGGTTTTACTCCAATGATTTTTTTGAGAAAGAAAAGATGAATTTGGGAATACTGAGAGATTTTTTTGTCCACAATAGGCCAAGGAAGAAAAACCTCCTTCACTTTTTACACAGGTGTCATTTTTTTAGAGAAATGTCAAAAATATAGTTGCCTCAGTAGAATTGTTGCACCTCTGAAGTGACCTTGGAAAAATCAAGCTTTCTCCTAGATTGGTTGGCCAAATGACTTGCTTGATGCATCAAATGATAACTAGACCAAACAGCTTTCTAATGAGCTATCATGATATCAATTTGGAGTTGAGTAAGACCTTCAAAAGTTTACTACAATAGCACTCTGCCTTGAGGCAGCCTCATTTTTCACATTTTGATCAGTCTTAGGAGATTTGATTTTTGATAGGGAAAATGAACTCCAAATTGACAAATTATATTTGGGTTGGAAAGTAGACTCAATAAGCTTTCCGACAAGCTATCTTGCACCCAAGTTGGACACCGGAAAGGTCTCCAAAAGTCTCCTTCAAAAAGGCGTGGCGCATAGAGATAGCGCGGCGCATTGGGCAACCCTCTGCAGTGTAAAAAATGAACTGGCGCGGCGCATAGAGATGGCACGGCGCATTGGGCTAAAAATCATGAAATCCATTCAAATATTCCTCCAAAAGCTCCAAAATTTCAAATTCTTCATTCCACGACTAAGTTAACATCTCCATATATCCAATATATGAGTTTCCATCAGTGTTTATGGTGTTTCAACAGGTGAAAAATAAAACCCTAGCTCCTTGCACAGTTTCATTGAAAATCTGCCTAGGGTTTGAAAAATTGCCATTTTTTTCTGTCTTATTCCCCTCTACCACTTTCACATCCCCTTCACTACATTTCACTAGTTTCATTTCCCGTTCCCCCTCTCATATCCACTCATTCCCTATTCCCCATATCCCTAAAATTCATCTACCCCTATTCTAATTTTTATTATCCCAAACCCTAAGTTACAAGATTCCCAAACCCCAATTACTATCCCAAAGAATAGATACTATCCCTAAAACCCTTCAATTCCCCAAATTCCAATTGGCAATATTCCCAACATACCCCTTACCCTCTCCCTTCATAGTCCCTCATACACTTTCCTACACTTGGCAAACATTGGAAAAATCACACATTAGCAAACATTGGAAAAATTTGTTGGAGAAGGCCAACAAGGAGAAAAATATGTTGAGGCACATGGCCAATCATTATTGGGCGAGAAATCATGTTTGCAAGGCACGAATCAAAATTTTGAAGGCCAAGTTGAAGAAGGCCTCAAAATGTCGGAAAAGGCATGATAGACTTCAAATCTTGGCCGAGGCTTCCTTGGCCCAGTATAGCACATAATGGAGGACACTCAGCCCAAATTTCAAGAAATTTCGGACACTTTTTTCATTTTTGAAAATTTTTGGCCTAAAAACAGATTTTTCAGCTCTATGCACCACACCACTTGGCGCGCGCTTTTGATGGGGGACTCCTCTTGGGGAAAACTTTACATTTTTGGATTTTTCATGGAAAATAATGCATGCCTACTTATGGCCAAGAGATTTTGACAGGTTTTGGGCTTCCAAAAGGGTCAAAAAAACCCTAAAAATGACCTTTCTGCCCCTTTTTGGACACACAGGAAGCAGTGTTGGGAGAACTCATTTTTGGAAGGGAAAATGGAAGCCAAATTCATAAATTCCACTTGTGTTGGAAATTAGACAGGAATACCTTTCCAACAAGTCCACTGGCACGACACTGGGAAGGCCTTCAAAATCAGTTCCAAACTGGCACGACGCATAGAGAAATCAGGCGCAGCGCATTGGGGATTTTTGCTCATTTTGGGCTCAGTAACTCTGTTTTTTGCCTAGTTTTTGACATTTTGACTTTCTTACTTCAAAATGTTAAACTCATGATGTAATTGGATGTATTTTGATGGATCTTGATGTAATTTTGTTAATTTTTTACTCATGGAGGTAGATTCATCCATCAAAAGGTGAATTGCAACTGAATGAATCAGTTTCCTATCTTATAGAGGCAAGATGTTCCACTGCCTATTTTCCAGTTCTCACTTTAGATCTTGTTGAAATAGATCCTAAACGTGTGAGCTCGACCCCTAGAGGCTGGGGATGAGTTAGTGTTGTCTATATCTTGTAGTTTTTCAGTCATTATCATGGTTGGACTTTTGGGAATGCTTTGAGCATCATTGTACATTCATCTCTGCATTTTGGCAAGGAATAGACCAGGGTTTGCAGCACTCTATGGGATTCTTGTGGTATTTTGGTTTGATAATGTGTTTCTCTCTGTAAATGTAAGTCTATTGGTGTTTTATGTATACCATTTTCCTTCTTGTTTCTTCTCAAGTTAAACAAACAAGGATAAAGGTAGAATTCATTAGGATTTGCAGTGCTCTACCTAGAGTTTGTTTAATTTTCTATGTTTTCATCTGTTTGGAGAGGATCCTTAAAGGTTTCTTGCCCTCTTCAGCTTTTCACCTTTCTCAAAGTCTCCATTTTCTTCAAATTGAAAGTGTCAAATCAAGTGCCTACCTTGCCCCATTCAGATCTCTGCAAAACTGGGCCTCATTCCCCAGACCCAAAATCTGCCTTCCCTTTGATCCAACAAAACACCCTTAAAATCACAAACTCTTTTTCATGTATACCTAGCCTAAAATCATCCTTCGTTCGAGTCATCTCAAACCTTACTGATAATTTTTTACTGAGATTGACCAGGAGAGAGCCCTCTCCCGATCTGGTAGGGCTAGCTACCAGGTTAAGCATGGTTTGATGTTACCCTAGATTCTGCCTTTCTCAGCCTGAGGTAGATTTAGGCATAACATAGTGGCGACCACATTGGGGAGGATTTTTTGCTTGTTAGTGTTATTTGTTTTATAAACTACAGACGGAGCCTGAAGTTAGCCAGGTAGCCTTCGAAACGCTCTTGCTTTGCATCAGCGAAAGTAGATGAATGCTGCTTCAGTCAATCTCCGGTCTAGTTTATGAATTGAACATCTGGTTTCCTCAGTAAGATCTAATCAAGTTCAGATATGTTCGTTGATGGTGGACAACTATCAGACATCGGAAGGCTGAAATCATTCACCTGGTGACTTCATTCACTGAAAAATCCAGAAATCAGTGCTTCATGGTGACTCCACTGTAGGAAGATCAGTAGCTTTAAGATTTTCCAGATGGCAAGGGTTGCAAGAAGATACACTCCCATGAGCCGAGATCACATTCCAGGTTTTCCAAATAAAATTCCTAAGGTGGATTGGCTTTGGAGTTTGCCTATGTTTAGAAATGTGGAAGGTAATGACGTTGCTCTTCATCTAGTGAAATTTCACATCCATGTACATAAATTAAATATCAACTTTCTGGAGGACTGTTTGATGAAGATGTTTATGGCTACTCTAGAAGATGAAGCCTGATCTTGGTATGAAAGTTTGCCACCTGCTTGTATTTACTGTTTAAAGGATTTTCATACCATGTTCTTTGAAAGGTATAAAGAATCTTATCCATCCTTAACTTTAGTTCAGAACTGTTGTAGCCATGTTCATATTTTTATTGAAAATCTTGAAAAAAATTATGAATATGATGACTTCATAGATGATGAGATCATGGAGGCTCTGTACGAAAATCCATTTTAGTAGCATAAAGAGAACTTAGAGGATACCCATCAAGATGCTCAGGAAACTTTGCAGTAGGATCAAGATCTTAATACAATGGAAAATGATGAAAGAGAAGGTTTTGTTTAAGATCTGTCCATAGAAGAAGACAATATGCAGGAAAGTCAAGTTTCAATTTCAGAATGTGATAAAGTCAAGTCAGCTATTTCAGATCTAGATTCAGATCGTGATGATCCTTGTGTTGAATCCCATGAAGGAGAGCTCTGCTATGGAGATCATCTGGAATGAAGAAGACAGAGTTATTGATCCAAATGTTCTCATTTCACTAGAACAAAGCCTTCATGAGGAGGTAATCCAGTCAGTTCATGAAAAACAAGATAAGATCTTTGTTCAAGTAAGTGAAAAATCTTCTTTCAATAACTCAGTGATAAATAATAATTTGATTGCCATGTCATATGAAGATGATCAACAATGTTTTCAAATTTTAGAAGATCAGGGAATTAAGGATTGTCATTCAGGTTTTTCATGTTTTAAAATGTTATTTCATGAAGACAATCACTGTTTGAGCAAAATAAAAATAAAAGTATTATCTCCTTTGTCTGAAGATGAGATAGATCAACTCCTGAAAGGTCATGTTACAACCCAAGCTAAAGCAGATTTGCAATGCCCACATGGTCAAGAAAGTGTTGGTGAAACTTCTTCCTCTTTTGAAAATGATGACGATCTTGTAATTAGCTTTATAGATCAGAAAACAGATAATATTTTCTTTCATGAAGATGATAAAGCTATCATGTTTGATAATCTTGAAGATTGTTTTCTATTTAAAAATGACCTAGACCATGAAGCTGAGGAATATGAGCTTGAGAGAGACAATATGCCAGAATTTCTCATGGTCAAGGAATTTACAGCTAACACTCAAATGGCAGAAGCTTATACCTCTTTGTGCCTTCCTATCACTCGGCAATCAATTGTTCTTTCAGGTCAGAATGAAGCGAGTAGTTGTATTTTTGCTGTTGGATCTCAAGACCAACTAGTGCTTCAAGATTTTCAAGACCCCTTCGGCATTCTTTTGCAAGAATCAGAAAAGATAAATGTTGTCTGGTTCGTTATCATAAGCCTTGTTTTCAGTGGTTATTGTGAGTTTCCTACATGTATATCGTTCTACCTGCTCGAGAAAAGTGAGACCAGAATTTTGGTATGTAGTCATCTGCTGGATTGGTTACATTGGAAGGCTCACTACACATGATTGTACATATTTCATCAGTAGGAAATTGGTTGTCATCGTGATTTGAAGCCCTCAAATCTCGATGGACTTCTGCCATTAAAAAGATTTGTAAGTACTAATTTCAGTCAAGTAGGTTTTGAGTCATTTTTTTTTAGTCAATTTCGACATAGTCTCAGAGCAAGTGTGTGCTGTCATCATTCTTTCAGTTTGGGGCCCGGGGTGAAGGCTATACAGTTGAAGGTTGATTTCAATTTTGGTTTGGTTTGTTTGAGTCAGATTTCAGTCCTAAAATTGAGTCAAGAGTCTGGTTTTGGTTTGTCGAAGTTATTGATTCCATAGCCCAATGGACGAAGGCACTGCCTACTTTCCCAGAGATATGTAGTTCTTGGCACCTCCAAGGAGCTACCATCCCCATTGGAGCCAATGTTAGTGTCAGTATTTGCAGCCTTCCTCTAGTGATCAAACATGCTCTTACAAAGTGATTTTAAGGTGTCAAGGTCAAATTTTGTCATTTCAATGAGTCTTCAAGTAAAATTTGGTCACTAGGTATTAGGTCTAGGGTTTGTTTTCACTCCTTTCAAATTTGTCCAAATGTCAGTCCATGTCACCATTCAGTTGAGTGTACCATCATTCAAAGGGTTTTCATCATCATGTCAAGTTTTTTTGGGTCATTTTACACCTTGTTCATGCTTCAGTTGTGCCTAGGTAAGGTTCATTTCCCTCTCCTAGGGTTTTGGAGGTAATTTCTCTTGGATGGTCAAATCATTAGAAAAAATTGTATCCTGATATTCATACACCTTCCCTTATCCTTAATGTACCATATTAAACACTACCCATCACCGAGATCCCCCAAATTCCTCATTTTTGCACAAACCCTAGTTTCTTGCTACAACTTGGCAATTTTCTAGGCTAGGCCTGTGTTTTTCCCTTTTGGAACCCTTCCCCTCACTCAATATTTTAAATTCCACTTTCCCCTACTTCCTAACATCCCTCCTTACTTCCCAAAATTTTCTCAATAATTTAGAAGCCCCTTATCCCCTTCATTTCACTTCATTTCGACAAATCTCTTGTTCCACACATCGGGATAGATTTTACTCCAATGATTTTTCTGAGCCATAAAAGATGAATTTGGGAAACCGGAGAGAGTTTTTTGTCCAAAATAGGCCAAGGAAGAAAAACGTCCTTCCATTTTTACACAGGTGTCATGGTTTTAGAGGAATGTCAAAAATACAGTTGCCTCAGGAGAATTGATGTACCTCTAAAGTGACCTTGGGAAAGTCAAGCTTTCTCCTAGCTTGGTTGGCCAAATGAATTTCTTGAGGAGTAAAATGATAACTAGACAAACATATCTTTCCAATGAGCTATCATGAGCTCAATTTGGAGTTGAGTAAGACCTTCAAAATTTGACTGCAACAGCACTCTGCCTTGAGGCAACCTCATTTTGCACATTTTGACCAGTCTTGGGAGATTTGATTTTTGACAGGGAACATGAACTCCAAATTGAAAAATTCTAGTTGGGTTGGAACGTAGACTCAATAAGATTTCTAACGAACTATCCTGTGCCCAATTTTGACACTAGGAAGGTCTCCAAAAGTCTCCTGGAAAAAGGCGCGGTGCATAGAGATGGCGTGGCGCATTGGACAGCCCTCTGCAGTGTAAAAAATGAACTGGCGCGACGCATAGAGATGGCGTGGCACATTGGGCTAAAAAGCCTGAAATCCATTCAAATATTCCTCCAAAAGCTCCAAAATTGCAAGTTCTTCATTCCACAACTAATTTAACATCTCCATATTGCCAATATATGAGTTTCCATAAGTGTTTATGGTGTTTCAATAGGTGAAAAATAAAACCCTAGCTCCTTGCACAGTTTCATTGAAAATCTGCCTAGGGTTTGCAAAATTGCCATTTTTTGCTGTCTTATTCCCCTCTACCACTTTCACATCCCCTTCACTACATTTCACCAGTTTCATTTCCCATTCCCCCTCTCATATCCACTCATTCCCTATTCCCCATATCCCTAAAATTCATCTACCCCTATCCCAATTTTCATTATCCCAAACCCTAAGTTACAAGGTTCCCAAACCCAAAATACTATCCCAAAAGCCTATAGAATGTCCCTAAAACCCTTCAATTCCCCAAATTCCAATTGGAAATATTCCCAACATACCCCTTACCCTCTCCCTTCATAGTCCCTCATACACTTTCCTACACTTGGCAACAAAAGATCAAAGACACCTAAATTCTTCATACTCATCAAGAAAACTCACACATTAGAAAACATTGGAAAAAGATGTTGGAGAAGGCCAACAAGGAGAAAAATATGTTGAGGCACATGGCCAATCATTATTGGGCGAGCAATCATGTTTGCAAGGCACGAATCAAAATTTTGAAGGCCAAGTTGAAGAAGGCCTCAAAACGTCGGAAAAGGCATGATAGACTTCAAATCTTGGCCGAGGATTCCTTGGCCCAACATAGCACATAATGGAGGACACTTAGCCCAAATTTCAAGAAAATTTTTCATTTTTGCATTTTTGAAAATTTTTGGCCTAAAAACAGTTTTTTCAGCTCTATGCGTCGCGCCACTTGGCGCATGCTTTTGATGGGAGACTCCTCTTGGGGAAAAATTTAAATTTTTGGATTTTTCATGGAAAATAATGCATGCCTACTTATGGCCAAGATATTTTGACAGGTTTTGGGCTTCCAGAAGGGTCAAAAACACCCTAAAAATGACCTTTCTGCCCCTTTTTGGACACACAGGAAGCAGTGTTGGGAGAACTCATTTTTGGAGAAGAAAATGGAAGCCAAATTCAGTAATTCCACTTGTGCTAGAAAGTAGACAGGCATACCTTTCCAACAAGCCCACTTGGAGCTAATTTTGACACCGGGAAGGCCTTCAAAATCAGTTCCAAACTGGCGCGATGCATAGAGAAATCAGGCGCATTGGGGATTTTTGCTCATTTTGGACTCAGTAACTTTGTTTTTTGCCTAGTTTTTGACATTTTGACTTTATTACTTCTAAATGTTAAACTCATGATGTAATTGGATGTAGTTTGATGGATCTTGATGTAATTTTGTTAAATTTTTACTCATGGAGGTAGATTCATCCATCAAAAGGTGAATTGCAACTAAATGAATCAGTTTCCTATCTTATAGAGGCAAGTTGTTCCAATGCCTATTTTCCAGTTCTCAGTTTAGATCTTGTTGAAACAGCTCCTAAACTTGTGAGCTCGACCCCTAGAGGCTGGGGATGAGTTAGTGTTGTCTATATCTTGTATTTTTTCACTCATTAGCATGGTTAGACATTTGGGAATGCTTTGAGCATCATTGTACATTCATCTCTGCAGTTTGGAAATGAATAGACCAGGGTTTGCAGCACTCTATGGGATTCTTGTGGTATTTTGGTTTGATAATGTGTTTCTCTCTGTAAATGTAAGTCTACTGGTTTTTTATGTATACCATTTTTCTTCTTATTTCCTCTTAAGTTAAACAAACAAGGATAAAGGTAGAATTCATTAGGATTTGCAGTGCTCTACCTAGAGTTTGTTTAATTTTCTATGTTTTCAGCTATTTGGAGAGGATTCTTGAAGGTTTCTTGCCCTCTTCAGCTCTTCACCTTTCTCAAACTCTCCATTTTCTTCAAATTAAAAGTGTCAAATCAAGTCCCTACCTTGCCCCATTCAAATCTCTGCAAAATTGGGCCTCATTCCCCAAACCCAAAATCTGCCTTCCCTTTGATCCAACAAAACACCCTTAAAATTAAATCAAACTCTTTTGCATATATACCTAGCCTAAAATCAGCCTTCATTCGAGTCATCTCAAACCTTACTAATCATTTTTTGCTGAGATTGACCAGGAGAGAGCCCTCTCCCGATCTGGTAGGGCTAGCTACCAGGTTAAGCGTGGTTTGATGTTACCCTAGATTCTGCCTTTCTCATCCTGAGGTAGATCTAGGCATAACACGATCCCAAAGAATAAGAGGAAACAAAAAGAACCTGACTGGGATGAGACCCACTCTCAACGGAAAATACCTGATGAACTGTTGATGGAATCAGTTCGACCTTTTTCTCAACCAATTATTATTCGGGAATGGACTCGGGAGACTGTCTTTCAGAGAGAGTGTAATTGACCAGAGATAAATCTCGATCAATGACTTGATCAACGATTGGAGGACTTGAAGAAAACTTTTGGTAACCAACGGGAATACAGGATTCAGAAGCCGAAATGGTATCCAATACTTTAGAAGTTTCATGCATATAAGGACATAGGTGAATGGGATGGTTCCCTTGACACAACCTACAAGGAAATTTGACCTTACACTGTTTCTTATGAGTCTTATTATCTTTGGCTAAAGGCACGTCATCAGCATGATGCCCAGAGGTTTATGATGAAGGACGAATCAGGCCAACCGACCACACTTATAGCACCTTGGGAATACCAAGGAATTCACGAAGAAGGTGGTCACCCTCACATAGCTTGCAAGTGAATTTGAATTTGCGAGACGGAGTGGGAGGTTTCTCAATATTAGCTGCATGGGTAGAAATAGTTGTTGATTTTCCCCTAGCCTATTTTCCTTCTTCTTCTTCGACTTCTTCTTCTTCTTCTTACCCACCCGATTACTAGAATCCAGACTTTCACCAGGCGAAGAGGAAGAATGAGGTGAAGAAATAGGTGAAGAAGGTGAGGGGTCAACCTTAGGATCAACATGGGGTTGACATGGTTCAGGTGGAGGAGAACTTGGTTGGGAAACAGTTGGTATATTCGAAACCATAGGGGTTGAAAATAACCAAACTGGCAAACTAATGGTTAACCTCGTGAGGGACAATGTTGCCATATATGGAGCACTAACATTCCCGAATGAAGGAAAAGGACCAGGACTCCCATCTGAGGGGATTACTTAGTTAGTGAACTCTGGAAACATTGCCATTGTAATCAACCTTAAATAATCACTAAGGAATATAACTTTAACCAAGAATATTTCGTGGGCAGTTAATTTTATAACATTGAAACAAGACTCTACCTTTTCATATTTTAAGAGTCGATAAAAGGAAAAAAGGTGAATCTAGTCACTTTCAGTTTTAACGATCTTGAAAGGAAAAGGGCTTGATGATATTTTCAAATTTAAAGAGTCAGTAAAGATCAAAAATGACTACTTAGGATATTCTAGGCATATAGGGTGACTAGGTAATCATGAACTGCAATATACACCTTGGTGATCAAATGAAAGAGGAATGACGCAGGACTTGACATACGGCAGCCAATCTCCTCAAATGTTGTGTTCGGTGTATCATGACTACAAGGCAGCAGACTCGGCTTCCTATGGATAAAGGATTGCAACCTATAGGGGTCTCCCTTTATATACGTGACGGTACAGGGAGCACAATTCTGTACTAGCATTTTCTAATGTCAAATTCCGAGCAACAGCTACTAGGTTTAATGACGCCAGAACACATCACTAGCCTAGGCCTCTAAGTGTGTGCATTAAGTTTCAATGCTTCCTTATATTGATTGAATACATTTTAACGGTTCATCTTGAATTACGTCTCAATTCCAAGGCCCTACCATTGTCATCGGAGAACTTCTATATGTAGCTATATGAGAAAATAAATATTTCAATTTGATGAATGCTATCTTGTTAAGGGAAGAATCTCAAACAATAATGCAACAAACAATAATACAAAAAATGAAACTTTTCCCAACTAGATGGCTTTCACTATCCAAAAGTAATCTAAAATATTCAAAGAGGTGAATTATGCAATGTAATCTATGCAAAATTCTTTTTTTGAAAACTATGCAATTGTAATCTATGCACAATTTCCTTTTTCTTTTGAATGAATAAGAATGCACTCAATGCATTTTTCGATGAAATGAGAATCTACTTAATGCATGCTTTTAATGAAAGACGATGCACTCAATGTGACCTTTAGTTCTCAATCATTAACAATGTAATCTAAGTTCAATGATAAACTTCAAACATGACTTTTCAATGAACTTGATCTAATGCATTTTAACGAAAGCCAAACTTTGATACGAAAACTAAATGAACACAACTTTCCTTAATGCAAAAAGGATGCAATAAACATTAAGAATACAATCATGTTTTGAACACTTTGTAATGAAATTCCTCAAAAAGTTACAAGACATATGAGTTCAATAAAAAAGAGGACTTCCAAAGTGTGGGCTCAAAAAAAGGTGTTCATTCCCTTTTAAATTAAGAAATCATACAAAGAAGACTTTTCAATTGAACAATGGGCAATGTAATCTATGCTCACAAGCGAACAAGAAAACCAAATGAACTTGGACAAACACTTGAGACTTGAACACTCAATCGACCAAAAGAAAAATTCAATCAACTATAGATGGCTCACCAAGCAAAGAGACTGACTAAATCAGCAGGTCGATGTCCCATGAAACATGCAACCAAGTGATTGATGCACAATCCTAGAAAAACCTAGGGCATTAGTATGCATGTCCCAACATAAAGAACAAAAAAAATAACCAAAAACCAAGCCAACGAGCCAATCAAACCAACTTGAGTGAAGGGGATAAAATGTAAATCATACAAATAAAAGGACTGGAAGGGCAAGACACACTAGTGAAAGACTTAGGGAAAAAACCTTAATTTTTCACACACAAAGGAATGGCCGTGAATTTTGGGGCTAAAACTAGCGCTGAAAGCCTGATTGGCGCAACTGTATAACTAAAAAATAGCGCTGATTGGCCTGATCGGCATGATTTTCAGAGAAATAAAAGTGCCAATTTCTGAAAAATAAAAAATAAAAACAAATAATTTCCCTTAACCAAGACAAGACTCACCACTTCAAGCCAAAACTAAAGATTGTAATTAATGAACAACATAGGAACAAACAGGGAAATGGTTGTTCGACTAAACTTGTTGAATGAATAAGACCTCAAAGAGTGACAAACTCAGAGGAAAATCCCCATCGGAGTCACCAATTTGTTGTGTGCGAAAATCCCCTCTGCGGACAGAGGAAATCCCTCTAGCCCTAGGGTGGGTCTAGCAACTACAGGAACATACTAACATCTACCTTCCTAGATTGTAAATTAAATTAAAATCAAGGAAGATGACCTACCTTGTTCTGATGCTATGTTGTCATCTTTCTTCGAAGCTTCTTGATGCGTCGCTCTTCTCAAGATCGATACACGCTGATACCAATGTTTGATTATCTATACAGATAGTCAAGACACCATGACAAGCATAAAATCACGATAAAAATACAACCATTACAACCCATCTAATTGATCAAGGAATGTTTGAAATCTCATTATAAATGTAAACAAGAGTGGAAGATAAACATCAATTACATTTTATTATGATAAAGACAAGGGGAATTTACAACCAAGCCTTGATGTTGAGGCTCTCTTTCGGCAGGTCCGTATCCAAGCACATTTGCAAAACCCTCATACACAAAGGTAAGAGATCTCACTATGTTCTTGACACACAAAAACAATCACACTCTGCTTTATTCTCCCGAAGCTATAACTACTTCTTCTCTCTATGATTGTTGTTGTTAGCCCCCTATAAATTTTTAACAGGCAAAGTAGGGGGCTAAATTGTTTCTGAGCCTTCAATGAATGCATCTCCCCTCAAGACACATCATCCTTGAAGTCTCTTGTGCCTTTGCCCTGTGATAAATCCCCTCTGCTGATCCCCATTATTAAGCCTCTTTGATTACAAAAAATGGTGCTCCAAAAGGCTTTAATTTTCCCCTTGTACTCCTGCAGAATTCTCCATTTCATCCTTTTTCCCTTTGTCAAAGTTCCCCTTTCTTACCCCTAGATTTCCCCCCTAAACCTTCTAAATCATCCCCATGCCCCTCTTAAACCATACACATATCCTTGGTGTGGTTTAATAACCCCTTCTTCCCTTCATCGTTACCCCTTTTGGCCTTTAATTTCATTGAAAATGGGCAAAAAACCCACTTTGCAACTTACATTAGGCCTTAGCCCCTTTTTGCTAGCCCCTCAGCCTTTTCTCCATGAGACCCGGGCGCTGAAACCGAGCGCTGGCCCGAAAGGCACTTACTGCAAAAGGATATCGAACGCAGTTTCAACCGTCGATCTGTATAGATCGGACGGTGATCGTAGCTCCCACAGCTTCCATTGTTCACCCCTTTCATCGCCCCGATCGCACCATCGTCGTCTATTTACCCGCATATCTGACGGTTCGGAGTCTACCCGCCCCAGTGGTCCCCGCGTACTATTCAAAAACCATCCGGTTTCTATCACACCGCCTTTGGGCGGAGGGCAGTATTTTTTGATAGGCCAACGATTCCACTCATCAAACGGCGTGTGTCGGGTGCACTATTTCAAAACCACTACCTCATCGCACGTTATCGTTCATCCGCGAATGCATAGCGATATCGCCATGAGCCGTCCGATCTAGGGCGGCCCATCCAACGGTCATCGCTCAATGAAGTTGTGCGGGGGTTAATCTATGGTCTCTGTACCCCTGGCCCACCATCCATTGCCCTCCACCGTGTTTCCCACCATCGATCTCCTCCTGAGATCAGACGATCCAGATTTGTTCTCCCCCCGCTGTTGACTATCGCGCCATCGCCCGATCCTGCCACATCACCAGTACACGTGTCTCCATCATAATTTCGCTCGCCCTCGTTCTATATATTCATTCCGAGGTCAAAGTTTAATGTTTTTACGTTTGCCTCGACGTTTTCCCATGCAGTCTCCACTGTGTCATGTTTTCCTCCATTGTTGCCCCCGCAGTCATCATCCTCGTTCGCGCCACGCTGCCACTATCACGTTCATCCATACCACCCTTCCCATAAATGTTTTCTTAACATAGTTTTGTATTTTGCAGGGTTACAGAGGGGCGAAAAACCGCCATGATGCACAGTCCCATTACAGTGACAGAAAACGCAGAAAGGACCGTGTGCAAAGTTCAAAATCGCAAAGGAAGGCCTGGAGGGTGTTACAACATGACTGCCATTAAAGAAACAGATTTTAAACTCTGCAAACCCTATCCAGCACCATTAAAGCTCAAATTGCATAAACAGAGATAGTATGGGAAGCAGTAGAGAGCTCAAGGCAAGAAATAGAAGAATTTTGAGCTTCTTCAGGGATTTTAGAAGTTAAAGGTACCAAAATCAAAGACCCCGTGGATCACGCAGAAGGTCCATAGCACAGGAAACTATACCATCAGGGTTTTCATATCAGCAGAACGTTCTTCCATAAAGGGACAAGGTACCCCTACATTACTCATCCTATGCCGTGTTCCAGAGAGATTTTCCCACCTAGACAACAGTCCTATGCTGCCAGTGCATTAGTCATACAGTATGGAAAACCCCATATTTTTCCATACACCTCGGTTTATTCACCAGAATTCTGCAAAAGGATACAGCAAGTACATCAAAGACATATCTTGAGTGAATTGCAGCATGACGAAGATCACTCTTCCATCTGAAGAGTACCAGAGATAAATGCTCAGAATTAAAACTGAATGGAGCCTCGGCCCTCCTACTTTTTCAAAGTATTAATGCTGCATTTAAGTTTTAAACTACCATTGTTATTCTTTCTCCTATAAGAACCCTGTAGAGCATATTGTAAAGGTTGTTGTTAGGTTGATGCCGTTGTAGTTAGAGGGATTTCAGTTTTGACTGTTAGAAGAATTTGGGAGAGATTAGCAGAGTAGTTTTTTTGTAGTAGGCTGGGAGGAGAAAGTTTGGATTGTAATCAGCCATTGAGCTCAGTGTATGTTACTGGTTTTGCATCAATTAACCAAAGCACATTTCACAGGATCCTGGTCTATTACTATTGGTGATTTTTTTCTAACTCTGTTTATCATATTTTCATGTTGTTTCATTTTCTACTAGCTTGCATCAGAAAAATGGCATAGGATTTACCCTTGTTAGGTACCCTATGTCTCTGTTGTCCTTGCCTTTAATTTTCTTCTGCTAAATGTGTTATCTGAGGGTTGATTTCAGTCAATTTAACCATTGTAGTGGATGTTATTGCCTGCTCTCTGATATATGAATTGGATGGATCAGTTCTTAGATGTTCTTGTTGGGTTTAAGCTGGAAGATTTGGGAACACTGGGGATTAGAGTTAGCCCTGTCCACTAGGATCCTTGTGCGACCAGCTGGCCTTTCTAAGATCCCTCTGTTAAACTTATCTCTATTTTCCCTTGGAGCATGCTAAATCTCACCTGGAGTTAAATGACCTCTGGTCCTATCTATAAGCTGCTCCTTTGTCCCTCTTTGAAAGTTGCCTTTGAGTGTGTACAAGCAGGTCTGGAGTTAAATGACCTCTGACCTGATCTATAGACAGGAATTGGGTTGCTTTCCTTCTTTCACTTTCTTTCCTTAATGTTTCCATCCCACCATCTAATCTAAAAGATCCTTTAGTATTAGATGACTTTCCCTCTGAAATATTTGGCTAGTTGTTGCATGTAATCACCTTTCATGACTCCATAGCCCAATGGATGGCACTTTCTTGACCTATCCTCTTTGCTGAAACATCCTACTGTTTTGTTCCTTTATCCCATCACTTTCTCAATCTATGGTCTCATGACCAACTTGACAACTTCACCTAAATCATTTTAAACCCCCCTTTGTGCTTCATACCTAGCCTAACATCTCATTTTGAGCTTCAAAGATATACCATTCTTTGCTTTACTGGAGAGATCCCTCTCCGGGTCCAGGAGGGCTAGATCCTAGGGCCCCAAAGCGGTTCTGATGTTGTCTCATCTTTTGGTCTTGCCAATCTGGCCAAAACATGGGAACCCCAACATAATGGTGACTCCACTGGGGAAGAGAAAAATCAACCTGATTTGGTAAATCATTGCGGTGGACAGTAAAATTGTAAATCATCCACCTGGTGACTCCACAATTCTTGAATGATTTAAGGAATCCACTGGTGATCAGTAGGCCGTTGATTATCTGTGTGTTCACAAGACTCCACTGGGAGACCATGTCGCAGTACAACATCATCCATGCCAAAGACCAAGTCACTTCACTAATGGAAGACCCTGAATAGTTTGCAGAAATGTTTCCAGATTTCATAGCAGTGTGTCGTGATACAATTTCTAGTTACCTGGCAAAATTTAAGGTGGAGGACCTTCCAGGGGTTATTCCTCTCAGCTCAAAAGGCGGACCCGTGCTCAGGAAATCTTCTTAGAAGTGGTGGTTGAAAGGTATGAAGTTGAGATTGAACTCCTGAACTCACAAGAGAAATCATACCAGTTCAGAGACCCGAGATCCTTTTTGGAAAGTCTCCCTCCTCCTAAGAAAGAAGAAATTCCACTGCTTTTTTATGTGCAAGAAGAAGATGAATGGGCTTTCAAGAGCCAATTTGAGGATGCAGTGGAAGAAGCAATAGTCAAAGCTGCCCAGGATTAAGACAGCCTACCAGTCATGGAAGGCCTAAAAGAAGAAAATGTACATCATCTGTTCATTGATCCTGTGGCAGAATATATGGAGGCCCTAATTTGCTCAAATACTCCAGCATTGATCTTTAACACGGGCCAGATTCATCAGGAGTGGTCACTACTGTTGGTGACCACAGTTTTGAAGAACTACATGCAGAGCACCCTGTGGTTATCTCTGGCAGGCAGTCAATGCTCATATCCTTTTTTGCCACTGCTTGACTGGATGCATTGGCATTATTGTATCACCTAGAACATCAGAGACTTCCAAGTAGAGTAGAGTAGGTAGGAAGTATGAAATAAAGCTCATCCTGAGAGCATGTAGTTAATTGTTTTAATTTCTGCAAAGTCAACAAGCCAGACAGTCTAATCATGGCTTAACTGTTTTTCAATTTCTTTCTTAGAATATAGAGAAGAAGTCTGCTAGACAGTCCAATCCTAGCAGATAGTATTTTAGGTAGAGAAGTTATGAGGCCAATAGTATAATATGGTCTTATGGAGAAATAAGGGTAGAGATAGAATAGGTTTATTTTCTGTTTATAAAATAAATGATGTAAAGGGTCTGCTAGTCTAAATGCACCATAAAATAAAATGCTAGGATTGTAGTCTGGGTAGGTAGATTGTTTGGAAGTGTTTCTGCTGATGTAATGTCTTCATATTGTGGCAGTTGATCTAAGGAAAGAAAGGGATGTGCCAAGCAGCAGGAATCTAGCCTACACCAAAGATTTACCCTCCGAATTCTTGACTCCTTCAAGAAGAAGCCATCCCCATGTGGAGCCACTGTTAGCCCCCTGTAAATTTTGACAAGCAAATTAGGGGGCTAAATTGTTTCTGAGCCTTCAATGAATGCACTCCCCTGGAGACACATCATCCTTGAAGTCTCTTGTGCCTTTGCCCTGTGATAAATCCCCTCTGCTGATCCCCATTATTAAGCCTCTCTGATTACAAAAAATGGTGCTCCAAAAGGCTTTAATTTTCCCCTTGTACTCCTGCAGAATTCTCCATTTCATCCTTTTTCCCTTTGTCAAAGTTCCCCTTTCTTACCCCTAGATTTCCCCCCTAAACCTTCTAAATCATCCCCATGCCCCTCTTAAACCATACACACATCCCTGGTGTGGTTTAATAACCCCTTTTTCCCTTCATCGTTACCCCTTTTGGCCTTTAATTTCATTGAAAATGGGAAAAAAAACCCACTTTGCAACTTACATTAGGCCTTAGCCCCTTTTTTCTAGCCCCTCAGCCTTTTCTCCATGAGACCCGGGCGCTGAAACCGAGCGCTGGCCCGAAAGGCGCTTACCGCAAAAGGATATCGAACGCAGTTTCAACCGTCGATCTGTATAGATCGGATGGTGATCGCGGCTCCCACAGCATCCATTTTTCACCCTGTTCATCGCCCCGATCGCACCATCGTCGTCTATTTACCCGCATATCCGACAGTTCGGAGTCTACCCGCCCCAGTGGTCCCCACGTACTATTCAAAAACCATCCGATTTCTATCACACCGCCTTTGGGCGGAGGGCAGTATTTTTTGATCGGCCAACGATTCCACTCATCAAACGGCGTGTGTCGGGTGCATTGTTTCAAAACCACTACCTCATCACACGTTATCGTTCGTCCGCGGATGCGTAGCGATATCGCTGTGAGCCGTCCGATCTAAGGCGGCCCATCCAACGGTCATCGCTCAATGAAGTTGTGCGGGGGTTAATCTATGGTCTCCGTACCCCTGGCCCACCATCCATTGCCCTCCGCCGTGTTTCCCACCGTCGATCTCCTCCTGAGATCAGACGGTCCAGATTTTTTCTCCCCCCACTGTTGACTATCCCGCCATTGCTCGGTCCTCCCACGTCACCAGTACACGTGTCTCCACCGTACTTTCGCCTGCACCCGTTCTATATATTCGTTCTGAGGTCAAAGTTTAATGTTTTTACGTCTGCCTCAACGTTTTCCCATGCAGCCTCCACTGTGTCATGTTTTCCTCCATTTTTTCCCCCGCAGTCATCATCCTCGTTCACGCCATGCTACCACTGTCACGTTCATCCATACCACCCTTCCCATAAATTTTTTCTTAAGATAGTTTCGTATTTTGTAGGGTTACAGAGGGGCGGAAAACCGCCATGATGCACAGTCCCGTTACAGTGACAGAAAACGCAGAAAGGACCATGTGCAAAGTTTGAAATCGCAAAGGAAGTCCTGGAGGGTGTTACGACATGACTACCATTAAATAAACAGAGTTTAAACTCTACAAACCCTATCCGGCGCCATTAAAGCTCGAATTGCACGGACAGAGACAGTACGGGAAGCAGCAGAGAGCTCGAGGCAAGAAATAGAAAACTTTTGAGCTTCTTCAGGGATTTTAGAAGGTAAAGGTACCAAAATCAAAGACCTCGTGGATCGCGCAGAAGGTCCATAGCACAGGAAACTGTACCATCAGGGTTTTCATATCAGCAGAACGTTCTTCCATAAAGGGACAAGGTACCCCTACATTACTCATCCTATGCCGTGTTCCAGAGAGATTTTCCCACCTAGACAACAATCCTATGCTGACAATGCATTAGTCATACAGTATGGCAAACCCCACAGTTGTCCATACACCTCGGTTTATTCACCAGAATTTTGCAAAACGCTACAGCAAGTACATCAAAGACATATCTTGAGTGAATTGTAGCCTAACGAAGATCAATCTTCCATCTGAAAAGTACCAGAGATAAATGCTCATAATTAAAACCGAATGGAGCCTAGGCCCTCCTACTGTTTTAGAGTTTTAATGCTGCATTTAAGTTTACAACTACCATTATTATTCTTTCTCCTATAAGAACCCTGTAAAGCATATTGTAAAGGTTTTTGTTCGGCTGCTGCCGTTGTAGTTAGAGGGATTTCAGTTTTGACTATTAGAACAGTTTGGGAGAGATTAGCAGAGTAGTTTTTTTGTAGTAGGCTGGGAGGAGAAAGTTTGGATTGTAATCAGCCATTGAGCTCAGTGTATGTGACTGGTTTTGCATCAATTAACCAAAGCACATTTCACATGATCCTAGTCTATTACTATTGGTGATGTTTTTCTAACTCTGTTTATCATATTTTCATGTTGTTTTATTTTCTGTTGGCTTGCATCAGAAAAATGGCATAGGATTTACCCTTGTTAGGTACCCTATGTCTCTGCTCTCCTTGTTGAGATTGCAACAAGATGATGAGCTTAGTGGAAATGAGTCGCCTTCACTAAGTGGGCACGTAGGCTATTTTTGGCGCAAAGTCTATTTTTTAGACTATGTCTATTTTTAGACATATGGATCATGTTCTATGAGTTGCAGGATGCTATTTGTGGACGGTTGGTCAAGTTGGAAAAATAGATGGACTTCTATTTTTAGACATACTTGGCGGAATCTATTTTTAGATTGCCAGTCTAAAAATAGGGATGTCAAATATTATTAGCTCTTAATAATATTTAGACTCTAAACATTATCTTATTCTCTTGGAGCACTTCAGTTTGATGCCTAGAAGTGGCACATGCAGCTGACATAAGGAATTACGCAATTCCTAGGGTTTAGTGGAGCTATTGCATGAAAGACTTCAGTTAGAACTCATGTGACAGATTTTGGTGGAGTTGATTGAGGAAGTTAGTGGAGTTGTATTCAGTTTAACTAATCTAAACATAGTTGAGCTATTTGTATTCAGTTTAAATAATTGATACAATTAGTGATAGTGGTGTGAATTAATTATTAATTAATTCACTAATTATAAACTCATAAATCAACTAAAGAATGCATCAGTTAACTTCAGTGCATGGACAGTTTCAGTGGAGACCAGTGCAGAAATAGGTGAAAGATCATGTTAACTATCAGTTGTGACTAAACTGTTGTTATTTGCAACACACAGATAGGTGGACTAAGCCCATGAGGATTGCGTAGTTCAGGCCAGGTGGTTATCTATTTAATGAAGCCATCCCATAGCACTGAATACGCAATAGAGGCTGGCTATCAAGTGGCTAAGGGTTGGAGCATGAGCTTTGCTAGATATAGCTTGATAGTGTGTAGCCATTGAGGGTGTGCATGAGAGCTTGTGAGGAGCTTTTGTACTATGATTGTTACATGATCTCCATGGCATGTATAATATACAGATAGTTGGGGTTTTCAGCTTTAAGCTTTCCCATTAAATATTGTGTTCATATGTGTGATTTTTTATGGTTTTAATGTGTCCATGCAATCGATTTTATTTCGGCATGTGATGATCAATGGTAGAAGAGATTTTGTATTATGGATGAAGCTAAAATAGTGTGTGATCAGGAGAATCTCGGTGAATAATATCTCATTTATTCAAATTTCTACACTCCTTGCCTTTAATGGTCTTCTGCTAAATGTGTTATCTGAGGGTTGATTTCAGTCAATTTAACCAGTGTAGTGGATGTTATTACCTACTCTCTGATGTATAAATTGGATGGATCAGTTCTTAGATGTTCTTGTTGGGTTTAAGCTGGAAGATTTGGGAACACTTGGGATTAGAGTTAGCCCTATCCACTAGGATCCTTGTGCGACCAGCTGGCCTTTCTAAGATCCCTCTGTTAAACTTATCTCTGTTTTCCCGTGGAGCATGCTAAAGTTGACCTGGAGTTAAATGACCTCTGGTCCAATCTATAATCTGCCCCTTTGTCCCTCTTTGAAAGCTGCCTTTGAGTATGTCCATGCAGGTATGGAGTTAAATGACCTCTAACCTGATCTATAGATAGGAATTGGGTTGCTTTCCTTCTTTCACTTTCTTTCCTTAATGTTTCCATCCCACCATCTAATCTAAAAGATCCTTTAGTATTAGATGGCTTGCCCTCTGAAAGCTTTGGATAGTTGTTGCATGTAATCACCTCTCATGACTCCATAGCCCAATGGATGGCACTTTCTTGACCTATCCTCTTTGCTGAAACATCCTGTTGTTTTGTTCCTTTCTCCCATCACTTTCTCAGTCTATGATCTCATGACCAACCCAGCAACCAACCAACCAAATCATTTTAAACCCCCCTTTGTGCTTCATACCTAGCCTAACATCTCATTTTGAGCTTCAAAAATATACCATTCTTTGCCTTACTGGAGAGATCCCTCTCCGAGTCCATGAGGGCTAGATCCTAGGGCCCCAAAGTGGTTCTGATGTTGTCTCATCTTTTGGTCTTGCCAATCTGGCCAAAACATGGGAACCCCAACAGTTGCTTTTAACTAGCTAGCTAAGGTAGCAGAGGTGAAGGAGCTCTCCTTATATAATGATGGAGGAGGAGGATATGGGCCCCCAAATAATGGGAAAGAATATTATCCTTTGGAGTAGTTCCTATTTTAAGGGAACAAGAAGCCCAAAGGGGAATTCCTCGGCCATATCCTCAAAACAAACTTCCAGCTCTCTGCTTTGGGAAGCTTCTAGTCGTGGACACTTCACTTATATTTAAAAAAAAATTCCAAAAGAGGATCGACGCAAGTCAAAAATTAAGAGAGAGCACCAATCGTCATGGGTCTTAGTGCAAACCTCTGGTATCGGCGTAGGTCAGACACTGAGACAAAGCGCCAACCTTGAAAACTAGGTTTTCATAGGGATATTCTAGAAAAGTTGTAAAGGGAGATGAATTGGTAAACAAAGTTTGGTTAATGGGTATGTATTCCATGCTTGGAAATTGCACAAGGGTCACTATATGGGTCCTCTAGGATCAAGGAACAAGGAGTATAGGGACAACGATAATTTTTTGTGTAACAAGCCCATCTGATAGAAAGAGCACATCAAGAGAGATCTTCAGCATAGGATCGAAAGCAGTTTCTTGGTATAGCAAGAAGCAACGATCTATGGCACTCAGTTCAGCCGAGGTAGAGTACATGGCAGCAAGTCAAGCTGCATGTGAGCCCATCTGGATGAGGACAATCATGGTTGGTTTTTTTGTTTCTCAGATGGATCCGACAGTGATACATTGTGATGACCATAGTTGTAATAAAATCTCAGTTAATCTGGTATTCCATGATAGGTCCAAGCACACAGACATCTGGTACCACCATCTCAGAGATTGTGTTCAAAGGCACATTATGTTACTTCAGTACATTCCCACGAAGGATCAGGATGCAGATATTCTGACGAAGGTGCTCGAAAGGAGAAAATTTGAATACCATAGAGGCAGGATCGGGGTGGCAGATAATCTCTTTCTTGTTGATAGGGAGTGCTCAAGTCCAACAAGAAATTGCAGCACACACACTAGTGTGGGACCAACAAGTCCCAGCGATACATTAGTGTGAAGGCCAATTTAATTAATTAAATTGGTTCAGTGTCTAATTTAATTTTCCCATAATTAAATTGGACAGTAAAATGTAATCTTATCTCCTGATCACTTGTAATAGTTAACTGAGTGTGATAAATTTAGTTAGCTCATGTATTTTGAGTTGAGGATGGTTGGTGAGGCATGTAGAGTAATTCTATTAGTTATGGAGTTTGAATTGCAGTTGGTGCATTAGTTTAATGCATGAGTAATCAGTTAACTTAGTTAGGTGAGTTAGAGTCAATTGAACTAGTTGTAATTGTTTGTTGCACAAGTGAGAGATCAAGTGAGTTAAATATTATTTAATCCACAATTAGTAATCTACCATGCAACTGATGATGTAATATTAATAGCTTCATGCATTTTAGTTCCAGTGGAGACCTAGTTGATAAAAAGGTTAAATGGATGTTAACTATAAGTTGTGTTATTAGTAAGTTTCCTGCATGCAACCAGACATCCATTGGATTTCCCATGATCCTTGCACAGTTTTGGAAGGCCAAATTTCCTAAATAATAGGGATTGCATTCATCAGGAATTGCGCAAGCAAGTCAGGTTTGTTTAGAGGCTGATAATTGGCTAAGTGTTGGTCGATTTTGTCTGGGACAGTGTGAGACAGTTGTGAGAGTGCAGGAGACTCTTGTGCGAAGATTTCATTGTAATTGTTTCATGATTCCATGGTGAATATACAATAGAAGATAGAGGGATTTTGGGCAGAAATATTTCCTCGGGAAATTATCTGTATTTTGGTTTGATTTGATTATTTATTTGCTTAATGTGATTGGTGATTGTGTTTAATTTTCACAATTGATTTGTAGAAGGATTCAGTATCTATTTTTAGTACATTGTTGATCGGATTGAATCCATTGGTATACATATGTTTGTAATTTCTACACTACACACTACCATCAAATGCCCGATGACCTAACTGTAAGTGTGCATGTTTTCTAACCTATGGAAACATCTTTTGTTCATAATTCCATAATTAAGTGTACAGTCTTTCTCCCATGACTGTAATTTCTACCATATTGGTTACACATACTACACAATACATGCTTACAAATGGATTCAAAGTGTCAAGTAATTGTGATATAACTTTCCATCAATGCCTATCTTCTTCGTTGGACAAGTCCTTTCCTTTCTATCCATAAAATGAAGAGATAGATAGTCACCCATGTTCACAATATCAATGGATGTAAATTAACCATACAAAAGATTAAAAATAGTAGAAATATGTCAATATATGGATTTTGTTCTTATCTCATTGTGACAATGGTTTGTTGTACTAAGGATATATATCTGGTTTGTCACGACTATGCAAAGTCACTAGTAGACTTTGACGTCTCAAGGGTTACAATCATTTTTTAATTTTACTTTGAAGCGAGTGCCTATGATTGGTAGTGATCCTAACATACCGTTTTTTAAGAGTCTACTATATCATATCTCCATTACCTTCCTCTATATAAATTATGTTTATCCCTTATGGACTCACTTGTTGTGCATATTATCAATATGTGTGTATCTTATAGATGTAAAATATATGATGAATTCTCCATTATCCAATCCTATATTGATTTTCCTATTTTCACATTTGATGCAAACAAGAATTGATCCCATATGATCATCAACTTTCTTATCCATGATAGCGTTGTAACTTGTTATAGGATGTATGATGCATTCATGTCTGCTTATGTATGTTTTCTTGCATACGACAGAGGGAGAGAGATGTGAACATTGGTATTTGTTGCTTTCAGGAGCTGCACGAATACTAGGCTTCCATGTATGCGTTGGGAGTGGAGGAGAGAGGAAGCTCCCAGAGTGGTATTATGAGAAAGGTGAGCATCTCAATCCTTTTCTATTAGTTTTGTGCCATATTAGTTTTGAGGATATGCTTAATTTGTGGAAACGGAAAAGAGTGAATGTTTTAAGTTTGTAGTAGCTCAAGGTCCTCCTCTAATCAATGTTATTTGAAAATGAATTTAATTTCTTTATACAATTGAATTTATAATTGTAGTTGGTCTAATTAATATATTATTGACTACATAGTTTGCCTATGAATTTTGGTATTATAGGTATAAAGTTGATTCTTAGCATTGAGGTGGGGAAAGTTGAAATTTCCACCAAAAAAAAAAGCTTTCAAATACGACACTTTGATCACTGCAATTGGCTCCACTTTAAACTCTATTTGTATTTATATTTTTTTTCAAGATATTAATAATAATAAATTATCATACAAAATTTAAAATAATATTTTTATTAAAAGAACCAATATCATTTCAAGTTGTATTTTTATTTAATTAATTAAATTTCTTAATTTGTATTTTATTCTTCTAAGATATTATATTAATTGTTTTTATTTTTTTGTTAAGCTTATTATAACAAGAGCCAAGTGATGGCAATGTGAAAAAAAAAAAACAAAAGTTGTGACATTGCCACCACGTGGCTCTTGTTGATTATATGTTGTATTTTTCTTTCCATTTCTTTTCACAAGTTATCGACAACTTGAGATTTTTAGCATGTAACTTAGTTGGCATGATTGTGCCTAAGCTTTTCCTGAACTTTGAATGCTAAGTTCCAAAGGTGTTATTTTCTATGGTGACGTTTTATTTCCTTTGTTTATGCAAGTCATTTGGCCACATAATGGCCACTATTTCCCAATTGAAGAAGACTTGTTCGAGTTTCTTGATTTTCTGGAGGGGAAATGTCATTTACATTGCTGATGTTGAGGTATATGTCATATAAATCTTTTATAGTCTACTTTATTTTATATTCTAGTTTTCATCATCTTTCATGTCTTATACTTTGCATTGTATCTTATTCATTTTCAGAAGAGGAATTCAATATTGATGGTAAGAATCAGGAATTGAAGAAATATCAGAACAATAACACTAGAGCGACAAATGCAAAAAGAGAGAGGAGAACCAGTCTAGTGATACCCTTGAAGCCAATATCTTGCATGAGGCACACACATACATATTGATGGTCAAGTCTTTAAGTTGGGGAATTCACATGTGATGCCTTGGAAACAAAATGATAATGTTTTGAAGTGATAAAATAATATTTCATGTGTAAATTGTAGTCCAACCAATATTAAGGTGGAAACTCATATTGTAATACTTGACATTTCATATAATATAATTTATGTGGTTGAAATTATTTATAGTTGTACTTGATATTATTTAGTATTGTAATTAGCATATGTAACTTTGTGTTTCCATATTATATGAACATGCACATTGTATGACATTTTTTTTTTAATTTAGTCGCAAAATCATACTAATTAATTTATGTTGATTAATAATGAACACATAAAATCAATCTATAACTACTAAATTAGTAGTTTATATTGATTAATAATGAACACAAATAAAATTAATAAACAACGACTAAATTAGTAATTTGTAATGATTACTAATGAAAGTAAATAAAATGAATATAAATGACTAAATCAATCGTTTATATAATGAAAATGAAATTACCAAAGAAAGATAAATGGCTACTGAAATGATAAATTTCTGATTACAAATGATGACTAAATTTTACATATATACGACTATTAGTAACTAATTTACTGTATCTTAAAACATAACCAACATTTAATCATATTTCTTTAGTCATTAATTGGTTTAAAATAATGAATAAATTTCTCATATATATTACTATTAGTAGCTAATTTACAGTATCTTATAACGCAACCAACATTTTGGTTATATTTCTTTCGTCATTAATTGGTTTTCTTGGGTGATCACGTAGTATATTTTGTTATGTATTTGTACATTAATTGTGACAATTAATGACTAAATTAATGACCAAATTTATGACTAAATATACTACTAGACGATAATATTGATATAACCAATTAATGACTAAGCTAAATACAACTAAAAGTTGGTCGTGTTATAAGATATTGTAAATTAGCGACTATTGGTCACAAACTAAAAAATAGTCATTTATATGCAAATTTTTGTCATTTTTTAGTAACTTATTAGTCATTTTGTATTATTGATCTTGTAATCCTATTTTGAAATAGGTGGTCTTAAAAAAATTACGAGCATCATAGTTAGAATGGTCATGGGGATAGGTTTCATGATTTTCATTTTTCCTCCCAACCATTGGCAACTAACAACTCAGTAGGTGTCACCCCCTAACTTATGAAACTTGCACCCTTTATGTCGATCAGAGCTTCCACGGGTTTTTCCCCACCTCTACCCTACATATTACAATTTGGTTGTAGACTGATACATCGAATCCAGAGGTATTTCTTCCTCTACCCATCATTCCAAAAGGGATTCTAGAGATATACATCTCTAGCCATTTCTAAATAATGGATTCCAGAGATATATATCTCCACCCATTTTTCAATAAGGAATTCCATAGATACCCACCTCCACCCCTTGGTCAACAAGGGACTTCAGAGATGTAACAACCTTCGGTTAAAAATCCATATAATAAAGTTAATAAAGGAAATTTAATAAGACCAAGGTCATGCGACACGTATTGCAAGATGAATGTTGGTAAAAACATCCTAGTAGGTTTTCATTTGGTTTATTATGGTTAAGGGGAAATTGAAAAAGGAAATGGAAAAAGCTTTGAAAAAATAAAGAGGCATTAATTGACATTTTATTTATGAAAATAAAGGAGATTAGGAGAAAAGGGAGGTGAAGGGTCATAGGTTTCATGTGAGGAGGAAATTGAATGAAAATAATGGAAATTGAAGGAATTAGAGGCCTCATTAATAAAAATTATTATTAGGATTAGTTCATAACCTTTTGTCAGTTCAGTTTTGGAGATCTATCTCTATTTTCTCTCTCTCTCTCTTGTACTTTTGCACACTTATAGAATTCTTGGAGCACTCTAGCATTGGAGAAAAGAAAGGCAAAGGAAGGAAAAGAAAGCAAATGGAATCAAAGATCAAGCAAGAAAGAGTTGGATCAAACGGATACAATGGGATTACTTGTAGGTATCGAGCTGCATGTATGATTTCCTTGTTAGTTTTGGCATGCACGGTATATGCATGTGTGTATTTGGCTCTCTTTCTATCATTGGCATGGGTTTTTCTAGGTGTGATAGCGTTTTCAGCCTTGCCTTTCCATTTCCATATAGCCATGGTGTGATGGGGTGCTTTTACTTGGTTTATATGGATTGTCAAATGGTTTCGAAATTGAATGGGGTGGTCTCGGGAAAGTTCCAAAATGTCGAGCAATCCCTTGACCAGTAAATTGTGGGATACATGGTAAATCCTGAGGGTAGATATGGGAAATTTCCTCATAGTTTAGGCGAATATATCCAGAGGCATCCATGCTTGTTTATGACCTGTTGATCCCTTGACCTCTATATGGTGAGGTTGCTTTAAATATTGGTAGTGTATCTTTATTGTTTGGGCCTAGGAATCCCTTGACCGGTATATAGCAAGATACATGGTAAAGCCTGGTTGTATAGATCAGGGTTTCAGGCCTAGGAATCCCTTGACCGATAATGGAAGGATACATGGAAAATCTTGAAGAAGCCCTGGTTGGTTTTGTTGTCAGTCCCACATTCATGCTTCGAATATGACACAGGGGTGATTGGTTAAAAGAAATATTTGGTTCAGCCAAATCTATGGTTGGGTGGTACATGGAAGTCTCTGACTTGATTGGTTTTTATATATGTTAATAAGAGCTCTCTCCTCTTATATCTCATGATTATTTATACTTGTTATTATGTGGCTTTAATGGTTGTTTTATCATTTTTATTATTGCGGTTATATGTTGGTTATAAGCATGGTTTTATGATAGACTTGAGTTATGGTTCTTATTATGATGTGATTAGTAAATGAAATTTTAATGAATGAATAACCTAATAGATGACATTGCAGATACGGTGAGAAGGAATCATAACTTCTTGAAAATTCTCATATAAGTATGAGACCTTATGTTCAAATGTGTATTTATGGCCTATAGATTGCATGTTCATCATGTGTTTGACGGAATTTTTGTCATGGTTAGGCCTAGTTAGGTCAAGTTATTTTATAATTTTTATATGGAAGGCTTTTTCCTTGTGTCATTTATCATTTTTGAGAGTTTAATTAAGTTTATAGAAATGGTATAGAGACTAGCCTTGAAAATGTGCCTCGAATCTCGTGGACGCATTTATAGAACTGAGTGAAAAAGATTGAGTGATCTCATGGTCATCCTTCGGAGATTTTCAGATTGCAGAAACATGGAAAACCATGGATCAGTCATGAACGTGAGGAAATTATGAATTTGGAGTATGGAAATCGGTCTCATGGTGATCACAAGTTGGATAGGGGTGACACAGTCAGAGATGGCAGGTTCTTGGATACGCTAGATAAGAGAGGTGATGGACACAAATTCTATTCTAGTTACGGTTCTGACATGTACCATGGTCATCATCTTTATCATTCTTATACGAGGAGTGACAAAGGATATTTTCCAGATGAGTTCAAGAAATCCAATTCACCTAAATTTGATGGAGATTTGAAGAAGCTGAAATATGTAGAGGCATGATTGCTCAAGATTAAGAAGTTCTTTAAGCTACATGATTACACTAATTATATGAAGGCCAGAATAGTTATCTTCAACCTTAAACGGAAATTATACATCTAGTATGAAGATTTGAAGCACGCTAGATACATCATACACAGGAGTTGATTTGGCATGAATTCAAGAGACTTTTTAGGAAGAAGTACTTGTCATAAAGGTACTATGAAAATAAAGCTAATAATTTATATGAGATGAATATGGAATCAATGAAAAATGAGGAGCATACGACCAAGTTCCTGGAGTTATTGTGGTATGTATCGTTTCTCAAGGATGAGAAAGTAAAATTTCGGAGATTTTTCAATGAATTACCCTTAACATTTAAGGATCGGATTGAGTATGATAAGCCTCAGTCACTTGAAGAAGTCATTAGGAAGTTGAAAATTTTTTATCATTTATCGAAGCGTAAGAAAAATTATCAGCAAGATTGGAAAAGGAAAGACAAGACTAAAGGTAAATGGAAGCTGAAAAGAACAAGACCCCGAGATGCAAGTGAGAAAGAGAATGTTGCACCTTACAAGAAGTTTAATGGATGTAAACCTAGAAAGCAGCAGAATAAAGGCGATGGCAAGGGATATTTGCAATGTTGGATATGTGGCAAGGAACATTTCAAGATGTATTTTTCATCATATTAGGGTGGTGACCTAATATTTACACTACTCAGGAAACGTAAACATTTGGGGATGTTGGACAAAGCATTCCTCGAATCTATGCAACATTGTGTAATAGGTAAGAAGATCACCAGGCATCTATTATCAATATGGACGGTAATATTTTTTATCAATTCATTTCTATTTTGATTGACCTTGGATATAACTATAGTTATGTTAATCCTGACCTAGTGGATAAGTATGGTTTGAATAAAGAAGTGCACACAAAGTCTTGGTTAGTGCAGCTAGATATAGGTACTAAGAAAAGAGTTCAACATTGGGTAAGATCTTATGCATTTGAGTTGAATGTTGTGCCTACATCAGTGCATATGAATTTACTTCCACTAGTATCATATAGTATGCCTCTAGGTATGGATTGGTTGTACCTTCATAAGACCAAAGTATATTTTTATGACAAGCCTATTGAGTGCTTGGATGAAAATGGAGAACATAGAATCTTGCAGGGTAAGAAGAAAGCTATATCATTCAGAATGGTTGCAGTTATGTAGGAAAAGTGCAGTCACGGGAAAGGGTGTGCGTTATTTGTAGTACATATTTCTAACGATAAAGGTAAGGATGTTTGGGATGTGAAGGTATTGAATAGGTGTTCAGTTTTACAACAGTTTCAAGATGTATTCCACGCATAGATTTCAGAATTGTTGCCTCATAGGGAAGTGTAATTTTACATTGAATTGGTATCAGGAGCAGCACCAACATCAAAGGAACCTTACAGGATGAGCACTCCAGAGCTAGTGGAATTGAAGTTGCAGCTAAATGAAATGCTTGACAAAGGATACATTAGGCCAAGTGTATCGCCTTGGGCTGCATCAGTATTGCTTGTAGATAAGAAGGACGGTACTCTCAGGTTATGCATTTATTATAGGTACTTGAACAAGTTAACCATCAAGAACATGTATATGTTGTTGAGGATTGATGATTTTTTTGACCAGTTGAAGGGAGCAACATTGTTCTAGAAGATTGGTCTTGTTAGCGCTCGAATCTGCCTCAGGCTGAGGAAGGCAAAACTCGAGGCAACATCAAACCAAGCTCAGCCTCGTAGCTAGCCCTACGAGGACAGGAGAGGGCTCTCTCCGGGTCAAACTCAGTGAAAGATGTCCAATAGGATCTGAGATGACCTAAATGAAACACTGATATTGATTTTAGGCTAGTAAATAGATATGAAAAGGGGTATTTGATAAATGATGGGTTTATGGGCTGTGTGGGGCAAAGACAGCAAGAGCAGAGATTAAATCAAAAGCACAGATTATTACATAAGGCGAGGTAGGAGTGAATTTTAACAATTAAACTGAAATTAAATGGGATGTAAAGACTGCTTAAGAAAGCTGAAAGGGGCATTTAACATTGAATCCCTTTCAGACAGAAGAAAATACACAAATCCTGAATGCTACTTCAAGGCAGAGCAAATAAATTGTATTCTACCTATCTCACTGCAACAGCATCCAGTGAACTGATTGTGAATGAAATGTAAACATTATGAAATTACATATGAAACAGTAGAAGAGACATATGCTAAACTCTACGCCACAAGAATCTTATAAAACAGAGCTGTACCATTCAATTAATCTCTGTCAAACAACTGTACAAATGAAGCTCTCTGTTCTTCACCACCAGCTCTCAGAACTCTCTCACTTACAATTGGTTTTTCATACAATAAATAAACTCTAATGTTTGAAAACAAATCGATCTTAAAATAAGGGATCTGCTTTATCATTATTAAACAAACTAGACTAAAAGCCAATCCGCTTTTCTGAAAATAGAATAGCGCTCCATTTTCTACTCGAATCTGTTTGATGACCGATGAATAAGCAAAATCTGGAGCGTAGACCATTTGAATCATTAACTGAAGTCTTAAATAGGAATCAAATCCTATTCTTCTGCTGTGGTAAGTATTTTTGGTTTACCTCTCGGACTATTTGCATTCACTTACTATTTTGAATAAACCAACAAAAATAACCTTTAAACTAAAATTCTGCCTTTTCCTGCTGCAATCACCAGCGAACACATATTAATGACAACAAGATTCGCAATATCTTGATTTTCCTGGATAGTGGCAGCGAATTCCATGTCATGTACAAGGAAATGCCTCTCGGCATGACCATGGTTCCCCCTTTTACCAACCTTCGCGGAATAGAATAGGATCACAATTTGAGCACAAATTCATCGAATGGAACAAAAGAGAGTACCTTAGTTTAAAGTCGATTGATGTAAATTCAATCACCTGTTGTCATCCTTCGATCCCTGTCCTTGTATGTTCTTATTTAAAGGCTATAAGTTTATTCAGTTACAGGTATAAGCAGTTAAGATGCCTAACATAAAAATAATAAGTCGAGAATAAACTTATAGCCTTCGTTGTCAACTAGATACTTTATTTTTGTGCTTAGATCTCTACTGCTGCTTTCCAGGCTACTGTCTGTCTCTATCACTATCATACCTTCTTGTTTGGATATGGGAAGCAGAACTTTGGACTTCTTTCTCGCTTGGGCAACTACCCTTGAAACCTCTTCAGCATTCATACGAGCTAGGGCCCAACGACTTAGTTTCACTGGCCTCTTGTTCCTTTGTACCATTCGTTCACTAGGTGTCCTCTTTATACTTCCATTACCTCCCTTAATAAAAGACTTGATATTATCCGGTGGCAATACAGCATTCTCGACAAATAGCTGTGGGGAATCGCACCAAGAGCCATGTTGCAAAGCATTAATTTAGCTTGGACCACTAAATGCTGAGACGGATCTTGCATGTGACATTTGAGGACTCTGCGTTCCTTCATCCATATTTTTCTCGCAAATATCAAAACCAGAATTTCTGATAGCAAGCCGGATTTCAGAACTTCCTGCTCGAGCATTTGAAACTCGGAACAAATTTGCTCTGACTCTCCATAAAAAACTAATTATATTTGCTGGAACATTTCCGGTTTTGAATCACGGACAAGAAAGTTTCAGTTTCCACATATTCTAGACGCAAAAACTGAACTTATCTGACATCGGAGCTGAACCTGTAATAGCATGGTTGAACGTTCTATAGGTGCTTGTTCATTGACCAAGTGGAGAAAACCATCCATATGCACACAAGTTCAAGGAGGACATGTTGCAGAAGTCTGATAAGTGTGCAAGCGTGAATACATAAGCAAATATTTTCAATAAGTTTGGAATAGAATCCTATGAAAATCCATTTTTCTCATAATTCAAGCCACTTTCTGCACTGTAATGGCATGTATTCCTCACTCCATATGACAATATTCGACACCAGGCCTTCTTCTAAATTCTAATCACCTGTAGCAAGTTATTAGAGGCGTTTGAGCTCGAATCTGGGCGCAAAAAACGAATTTTTTGGGCTCTGTTTTAAGTGGGTAGCGCGCCTGCTCAAGTGGGTAGCGCACACCTTCAAAGCCTGTCCACGGCTCTGCAAAACACATCTTCTAATGCAGTTATAACTTCATTTTTATATTGAGCATCAATAAAGATGAGATGACATGAGCTTACGAATACAAGCAGCAAGCTTGCAAATCAAAATTTCCTTAACCTGCACATCTTGATCAAAAATCACCTTTCAGGAGATTTTTGAATTTTACAAACTTGCAACATACAGGATATATGTCAGAAGAGATCAGCTATATGCACAAGGTAGAAGCATAAAGGCTTACATCAGAGAACTTCAACATATTGGTGCTTCACGATATTGTGCGGCCATAACAAACAGAAGCAATATATAGATTCTTAGCCCACTTTTCCTTAACATGAGTACTCAGAAATACAGATGTGCGAAGAGTCTCCTGAGTTTCATCTGTAGGCTTTCGTCTAGGAACACTCAAAACAAAAGCTGCCTGGTCCCATGTCGCTGCGGTTGCAGTGATACGATACCCATGATCCCACCGCCTGTGGATGCCCTCACTAGGATATAGAAAATCAAGTTCAACGACCTGATCTGTAAAACCTACATTTCGGGACATGACAACACCCCATCTACTCCCTGCAGAAGCCATAGAAGTAACATAGAATCCCTCTCTCCACTTTTTGTTTATCCATTTAAATGGAAAAGAATCGCTAACCTTGTAAGACTGCTGCGTGTACTGTGTGCCTTTAGACATTACTACCAGGGAGCTCCCACTGTTGGCACCCGCAATTGCACTTATGTAATAGTTTTTCTCCCATTGTTCCATGATCCATTCCTTGTGAAGAAAGCACTGAGAAAGCTCATAAACTTGTGCAGTGAATCCAGTTCCCGCATCCATAATAAGAGCCCACAAATTTGAGCAAGAAGCTACACTACTTATAAAAAGGCCATCTTCATTTCCTTTCTCAACATGCTGTGCAAGTCTTGTATCAGCCACATTATAGTGGTATCTCTGTTTCATTGGCCGACAAGCATTATAAACATTGATCCATTGTGTAGCAGGCATACCAAGCCGAACCTTCTATTCTTCCTAGTGGCATCAGCTAGAAAGACAAAAAACAAGCACCAAAATACTTTGTGGTTCAATCCATTTTCTACAGCTAATAAATTAGTTCCCACAACAGGAGCCAACACATTTAATGTAGTTTTGAGATGCCCTCTCAGATCAGCACAAAATACCCGTGCAAGTTTAAAATAACTCCTTTTGACCCAAATGACTGCAAATGACGAGAGATGAATTTTGATGAATTTGACTTTGATGGAAGACTGACAAGACGGAGTCTAACAGGTCTAATATCAAGATACCATCAGGTACGCATCAAAGAAGAGGACATCTACAAGACTGCTTTCTGGACCAGGTATGGGCATTATGATTTTGTTGTATTTCCATTTGGTTTGACTAATGCTCTAACTACTTTTATGTACTTGATGAATAGTGTATTGTGTCCTTATATGGAAAATTTTGTTATTGTATTCATTGATGATATATTGATATATTCGAAAAATGAGGAAGATCATGTCAAAGACTTAGCAACAATATTGATATTGATAAGAGAGCATTATTTGTGTGCCAAGCTTAGTAAATGCAATTTTTTTCAGATAAAGGTAAATTACTTGGGGCATGTGGTTTCCAAGGAAGGCATAGCAGTAGGTCCAAATAAGATATGAGTTATCATGGAGTGGACAATTCCTAGGAATGTGGATGAGGTAAAGTCATTTATGGGGTTAGCAAGTTACTACAGGAGGTTCATGTAGGTTTTAACCCTGTAAATAAATTATCTACAAACGAATCTTTAAAACAGAAAATAAACAATAGCGAGAGCATACAACAAAAAACAGATAAACACAGAGATTTTCCCCTAGATCCAAAATTGGGACGACCAGCTTGATTTTTCATTATGTTCCTTTTAGTGTTACAACACATATATATACATGCCGAAGCATACATAAACCCCAATCCATTAACCCTGGATTAGAACATAACCGTATTTTCCTTGACCGGATCTACAAAATACCAAGGGCTGAAAACCATCATGCCCCAAAACCATGTGCAAACCCATGCACAAAACCATGGGTGGGTCCGCCCACTAGAAAATAAGGACCAAAAAAAATTTCTAGGGCGCTACCCTGAACCACGACAGGGGGGGCTACTGCCCCCCCTGTGACACCCCCATACGTTGCGCTGGGCGCAACGTACAGGGGGGGCTATCATCCCCCCTATTACCCCTCCGCGTGTGACTAGTCGTGGAAATAATATAACACAAACCCAATAGTTCATCAGGAACTTCTCATGGATTGGATATCTTATCACATCATTGCAGTGAAAAGGGAATAGATGTGAATGGACAGAGGAATGTGCAACAAGTTTTGAGAAGATGAAACAGTTGTTAACAAATTCTCTAGTTCTAAATATTGCATATCCGAATAAATATTTTTTGGTGTGGACAGATGCTTGTAAAAGAGGACTTGGGGGATTCCTGATGCAGGAGGGACATGTGGTTGTTACAAATCAAGGAAATTGAATGAGCATGAACATAACTATGTCACACGGGATCTTGAATTGGCAACAATCATCCATGTTTTGAAGATGTGGAGACACTATTTTCTTAGCAGACGATTCATCTTGATGAGTGATCACAATGGATTGAGATACTTATTTGATCAACTTGTTAGCATTCTGTAATTTGCTAGATATTGTGAGAACTAATCACATAGGCCAGCATCAAACCAACTTTGGAAACTAGGATCTAGCCATGCCAGTTTCAGAGAGGGCTCTCTCCTTAATATTTAACTTTGTTTGGATAATTTTTTAGGCTAGTTATGATTGAACTTGGGTTTTGAATTTTGTTTTGGATTTTGGAAAATTTATTGTATTCAATTGATTAATGTCTATTGGGAAATGGAGTCAAAATATAATTGGATAGTTGCATCAAATTTTCACATAGTAAACACAGGGCAAGCTAAGAGTATTTAGTATATATTTCAAATCTATAAATGGATTATGATAGAAATATGAAAATAATTCAGCAGAACTAAAGAGAAATCAAGAATTCTTTAGTTTGGCCTTCAGTGGAAAACATTATGATTGTAAACGCAACCAGAATAAAGTACTCAAAAGTAAATCTTATTCAACATGCTTTCTACTTTGCAATTGCAATTCAAATGATTACAATGAAGGATAACAATGAAACAAAATAACAGAAGAAACACATCACCAGTATTTAAGCCACAAGAATCCTGTGAATGGGCTAATTATTATTGATGCTCCAGTGCTTTGAAAAAGCTTACAGTACTCCAAAAGACAAAAATAATTTTGATCTCAATCAATCGACCTTTGATACTTCCAAACTGGAGTATTTATACAAAAGATTACAATAATACAATAATCAATGCTTGAATGACAAGGAAAACTACATTTTCTAAAAATGAACAGAAAGGAAAGAAAAAAGATCTAGAATAAGCGAATCCACGTTCTGGACCTGTTCTGATAGAAAGTTGTTGTTGAGTCACCACATTTTTAGGACTGCGCTGGAAAACTGAGTTTTGTGATGGAAAAATATATTGTATGAATGCCCTTTACCTGTATTGCCCTGTGATGTCTATTTGCTACTAGAGTTCTTTATGTTGTGTTTAACCCATTTTTAAACAAAATAGCATAAAAAACTCATATTCCCGGACTTGAAATTATGTAGACTTTAGTTCTGAACTTTATCGCATCCATAGAAATATCACACATCACATTTTTTACAATTTATGATATGAGAAATGGAATAGGCGATGTGATGGAAAGTGCGGAGGTGACGTGGCAGGGAAGGTGGGACCTGACCTGCATCACAATCGCAAGTCAGAAGGTTTTGCTATGAGCGGAAGAGGTAAACTCTAAGACTTGAGAAGTGCAAAGTACAGGGAGGGGGAGGTGACGTGGCAGGGAAGGTGGGACCCGACCTGCATCACAATCGTAAGTCAGAAGGTTTTTTAATGGGTGGAGGAGGCAAGTGCTAAACCTCGCGAAGTGCGATGTGCGGTGAGAATGGAGGTGACATGGAAAAGAGAGGTTGGCCCGCCTGCAACCCGCAGATCGCAGACTTTACCATATTCCTTAGTGCTAACCCTTTAAACTTACGAAGTGCAATATGGGATTGGGTCCCACCCGTATCGCACATCGCAGAGTTTAGCGTTTATAGCATATCGCAGAATTTGGGGTTTATCGCATACCACAACATTTAAATTTTATCGCACATCGACGATCGCGGGATTTAAGAGTAGGCAGAAATGCGGTAAGTTATTTTATTTGCGATGTGATGTGGGGAAAAGGGTGATGTGGTTCAAAGGGTCCCAGTATATCACATCAACAGAGTTGAAAGGTGGAAAACTTGGTTGCGAAATGATAAAGAGTGAGAATGTGAAAAGGTAAGGAGGGGGTAAGGTTTATTTGTGCACATCGGGTGAATGGGTCCCACTATCATCGCATATCGCATTTCAGAAGGTTTGTAGGAAACGAAAATTAAAGAATTTTGTGATTTGGCCAATGCGAAAAGAAATTTGAATGTGCAATAATGAAATAAAAATGGAATGACTTACGGAAAATGAAAATGAAAATAGATAAATGGTATGGTTTAATGATTTAGTGGAAATGGAATGAAATGAAAGTATGGTGGGGATATATTGCTATGGTTTAAAACTTTAGGATATGAATTTATAATCAGGATTTAAACCATACAAATAACTTTTTCCATAGGCGCATTTAGATTGGCAGCCAATCAAATCTTTTAAAACAGAATGAACATTTTATTTTGCCTTCTTTATTTAGAGCATCTAACACCTAACATTTTATTGACATGGATTCCTACGAAAATAATAAATTTCCTAACATTTTTTTAATTTTCATTCTTTTGCATCCATATCCTACCTTATCATTTTTATTTAAATACTTATGCTAACTTATTAAAAACAAATAATGTTACAACACCTCCCTTGGTTCAGATTAAATTATTGAACCAATTTTTATTTTCTACCTAATTATTGATCTGTCAAGATTAAATAGTTTGACATATCATTTTTCACTAGCTAAAAACAAGCAATTTAAACCTAATTCAATCATGCTTAAACTAAATGATTGAATTCTATTGAAATTTTGTGGCATTTTAAACAAGTTGCACACAATTTATTTTCAAAAAAAAAGCTAAACTAAGAGTAGTGGCATTTGGAGGTGGAACGTTTTCAGAATTTATTGTTTTTTCTTTTTGATGGGGTTCATATTCTATTTTGTTTTTATTTAACATATACCCTCTTTTCATTTTTTATGTTATCTCCTTTTTTTATTTTGAAAATTATTTGCAGATTGGAAATAATTTTGCAAAGTAAATTTGACAGATATAATAAACTCATTCACCTTGAGATCCTATGAAAAATAGGACCCTAACAGTGGCACCAGTTGGGGATGACACTTCCATGCATTAAATTATCAAGAATCTATGATCAATAGCCTTAGCCATCTGCACATCTAAGCAATATGTAATCTAAGTTACTATTCTGCTTCAAAAAATATTATGATGGTCTATTGACCATGGCTTAGGGCCTTCTCTGCAGGCTTCAACCTTAATCAGAAAAACATCCAATCCAATCTATGTTGACTATGATATTTACAATGATGTAAAATAATCTTAATACTAAGAGAAATAATGCTTCAACATCCTGCCATTTAAAGGACCACCAGGTAACTCTGTTCCATCTATATCTGTGAGAAAAAATGCATGGTCACCTCTAAAAGAATTTATAATATATGGTCCCATCCATAGATTATCAAAATTGTTGTGCTTCCCTTTGTCTTCTCTCCTTGCATCCCATTTTAAAACTATGTCACCAATAGCAAAATCAGTTGCCTTGGTCATTTTGTCATATATTTTCTTGATATTTTCCTGGATGAGTTATGTTCTGTTATACACCTCTTCTCTTTTTTGTTGCGACTGAATGGTTTGATGGATCCTTCTAAGTGCATCATTTGGTTCCACTTGTAACTCTTGCATTATTTTCATCACTGGCAGAGCTAGAGAAGATGGAAAAACAACATCCATCCCATATACAAGTTGGTATGGTGACATACTGATGGACTCTTGGTAATAAGCTGTTGACGGGATTTTGTGTCCGGCCAACAGTAGGGGATCTCCCCGGTATAAAGTCCCAATTAGAACTTGAACTGTTTGGAGTAGGGATCCCGTCCGGGGTGTGGGTCTGGCTACCGCTTAAGATGCCTTCCCTTTGGTCTCAAAAGAACCTGATTGGACCTGTGGACACACACTTATTCACATGATACAGAACACATGATTGATGCATTAGACATGACTCAAACACTATGTGTAGCAGGATTATAAATAAAGCATGTACACCTCAGGAGATGTCATTAGCAACACATCTTTGGGGGTATTGCTTGTAAGGTAATCTGACCACGAAAGAAACAGTTCTTTATGGCGAGATGTCCCTTTATTTTCTGAAAGATAAAACGAAATGCTAACAAAATAGGTCATTAACATTCATTAATAGAATAGATGATAAATTGAACATCATTGATACAACACAGGTAGCCATGATGCATAAATGATGACATAAAGAGTGCAGCTTCATTAATCATAGGATGTTCTGAAACTGTACAAGGAATACACACAGTGTTCGCGCAGCAAAACACATCATAACCATAGGGTGTTTTAGCAAGTATCTGTATTCATATGCACAAGAGTATAATCTTTCAATACAATGCCCTGTATCTCTTGACTTTCCAAAAGTTAAAAGCCCATTTACAAGCTCTCGAAAGAGTATTTATAATACGAAAACTGCCCTTTGGGCTTCCTTGACTTTTCATCTTCTTGACCGTTGGGCTGCCTTGCGACCCAGTCTTTTCTGCAACCTGCGACCTGAGCCGCTGTTGCGACCTGCGACCTGGCTGCTGTTGCGACCTGTGACCTAACTGGGTCGTGGGGTCGCAAGTTGTAATAAAATGAGAGAATGCGACCTTGCGACCTTGCGACTAGGTTGCTGGGTCGCGAGGTGGCAAAGGTGAAAAACCGAAGGTATGCGACCTTGCGACCTTGCGACTAGGTCACTGGGTCGCGGGGTCGCAAAAGGTGGAAAAACGAAGATATGCAACCTTACGACCTTGCGACTAGGTCGCTGGGTCGCAGGGTCGCAAAAGGTGGAAAAAAAAAGATATGCGACCTTGCGACCTTGCGACTAGGTCGCTGGGTCGCAGGGTCGCAAAAGGCAGAAAAACATAAGAGATGCGACCTTGCGACCTTGCGACTAGGTTGCTAGGTCGCGGGGTCGCAAAAGGCAAAAAAAATCGAAGATATGCGACCTTGTGACCTGCTGGGATTTGCGACCTGGGGTAATGTGCGACCTGGGGTTTTATCCTTCTGCATTTCTCTTTCAGAGATATCATAACCTTGTTCTCCGAAGGCCTGGCTTAGCCCTCGCCATGTGAGACAGCAGCCTCTATCTGCCGGCGGTGTTATTTCTGCATTAAGGGAACTTGCATGAAATGATATGTTACCTGCAAGAAAACAAAATCAATCAACATAGTCCCTTTTTCTTTTCATATAACTTGCAGATAAATGAATTTATATTAGCCCTGTACATACATCTAATTATCCACGAATGTTAGGGAATCAACACAATAAATATAATAATCTATCACAGCTAAAATCCGTTGGACCCCTGTGTGGTCAAAAGCTTATTGTAGGCTTCCCTATGTCCCTTTAATCACTGCACTGTATCTTCAGCGTTTTCCTCAGACTCCACCAAGCTGAAGCTATGCTTGGCATGAGGAAGCGCTTCTCTCTCCTCATGCTCAGCTGTGTCTGGTTCACTTGGGTGTTTAGAGTGAGTTTCCAACTTGTACATTCAGTAGCAGTCTTGAATGGTATTCTTCCGAACGAAAGGTGCATGTTAATCTTCGAACCCCTTATATCTCTTAGACGGTGCAACGAAAACAAAAGGGATCCTCCCTGAGATTGCTGTTGTACAAGACATATGGTTTGTAGTCGCAGCGTGCTGAGAATGCTTGTGGATGGCCCAGGACTGAATGCCGCGTGGGCGTGTTACTCCATAACATTTGTTTGTGCTTACGCCGCGTTACCATCCTCTCTTTTGTTTTTATCTGGGTGAGAACAATCCAGGAGGTTTGTTTGGCGCAAGACTTCTTGAGTGGCAACAGGCTCAGCAATAAGATTCATGATGAAAATGCTTGCCATTCAGCATCTTATGAATAATCCTGATTTGATGCGAAACTTGATTATGAGTAATCCTCAGATGCGGGAAATTATTGACAGGAAATCAGACCTTGCGCACATACTCAGTGACCCTGGAACACTTAGACAGACTTTGGACGCAGCAAGGAATCCTGAACTCATGCGAGCGATGATGAGAAATATTAACGGGGCCATGAGCAACATTGAATCATCTGCTAAGACTTTAACACACTTCGTCGTATGTATGAAACAGTTCAAGAGCCATTCCTGAATGCTGCGTTTTTGAAGGGGTCACATGGTCGCAGAATTTCCTTGGGTCGCAGCTTTCAATGGGTACCTCGCTCTGCGACCCTGCGACCCGGGCAAATGCGCAACCCTGCAAAGAAAATTGCAAAACAGCATTCGCAAATATGTCAAGTTTTGTTTTATTCTCCCCGACCAGAGCCTATGGATTCGAAGGCATTGTAAGGCTTGTATGCATTGTAAAACTCAGCGGAAATCACTACTTTGAATGGAGGACATTCTAATTCTGGATCTGCGCTGGATAATGACTACCACTGCCAGCCTCTGCTAGGAAAACTAACCAGTGACAGGAGACGTTCATATGGGCAGTTACTAAATGTCATTAACGCATTCCTGGGAAGTGCTGAATGCAACTTTGGGCCTTGGAAACTTTCCTCCGAGGTGAAAAACGCTGGCGTTGTTTCAGCTGGATCAAAACGCATCCTTTCACACGTGGCAGAGAGCCCAGAAAATATGCCGCGGACTGCTTCATGCACGTTGTGGTTGCGCTGCAACAGGATGAAACCACCCTTCATACAAGGCTTTAATTGAGAATAGCAAGTGCAAAACAGGTAACAGCTGGTAATGCCCATAATTTTTGCAGACAAGAACATTGAACCCACTACATGTTTTAAATGTAACTTTGACCGCATTGTTTTATCCGCTCCAACGTCTCACCGTAGTTCGCAACTCCACGTTAACATGCCAGCGTTCCTTTGTACGCACCATAGCAATTACAACATGCTGTTACGATGTTCGGCTCCCGTTTTAACGCAAAGGCTTCTCCAAGCGTTTACATAAGTTGAAAACCCCGCCAAGAAACGTTTAAACCACTTATAATGTGCTTTCATATAGTTCTAATCCACGTAAATTTAACCGCAGAAAATATGCTTCAAACATTTACCACCGGTAGGGAATTGCGCTAATGTATTCATATATTCCTGCAATTCTTTAATTAAAACTACTCGATGGTCGTTACAACGCTGGCCACTATTGTTTCACTCCAAACATTCTACCGTGGTTCGAAACTCCATCACCGTAAGGCTTGACCACTATGTATTTATGTTTGGCTTCATGCCATGCAAACATGACTCCACGCAACGTATGACTCCATGCAACGTGTCTACTCATTTATGTGCCACATTCTCAATGCACAGTTGACCGCTATATTACCTGCCCTACGTGGATTAGACTGCATCATTAAACCATTTGTGCCCATGGTAACGCAACATTCATACGTGTCTGCTCGGCAATCTTATACAGTGGTGAAGTCCTATGTGATTTGCACCGTTTAAACCAGTGGTTATAACGTGTCAGGATAGTTATGGCACTCTACTCCATTCTTGAGTTAAAAGTTGACTGCCACGTATATACATCAACCAAGACGTTGGATCCACGCAACGCGTTATCATATAGACCTGATCCATCATCTCCATCGTAAAGTTGACCACCATTTGTATATATATACCTGCCTCAAACATTTTAACGTAAATCGAAGTGTTCCATCGGATGTTTGACTCTATGCAACGTGCGCATGTATTTTTGTTGCACCATCTTACGTGGCGCTACACCTCTAAAAAATGATTGTAGATTGTCATACATGCGCCATAATAATATCCACTGCCATGTTTGAAACATAAGTTTCGACCATAGTTTATCTGCTCCACGTTGTTTTACCATCAATCCAAACTCCACCAAAGAAATATTTTAGCTCAATTAATGCATTTGATAGAGTTCCTATCCGCGCTCTTATATGGATGTGCCCCCACTTATAAAGTCTTCACATAATGCTACCATATGATTTGATTAATATATCCGTTCAAAAGATTTTAAACCTATTGGAAATGTATCTTTATATGATCCATGATCCGTGCATTTCATATAATATTAAAACCATATGTTTCTATCCTTTTGTGCCTTAGTTTTAATATACAATATGACATTTTCTTTTCTTCCGATTGCTAGCGCAACTAGATAACAATCTTTTATGCCACGGCCACCACCTCATAACATGAATGCTTTTGTTTTGAAAGGTCGAGAGTTGAAATCTGCTGCTCAAACCGTATGATGGCTACTTTTAATGTTGACCCTTTTCTACTTTGTGGTTCTAGAGACTCTCTGTGCATATACATCCATGGGCCTGGCTACCAAAAGGTGTATGCGTTCAAGCATGACCTTTTGGGTTCAATTTGAGGTTCCCCATCTCTTGTGGTCCCGCATAGACAAACTTTATGGATATGAAAGAGCAAAGAGACTAGGGTGTTAATGCCATTTCCTTGCTCCACGTTGTACTCCTTGCAACATAAATAATTTCACACCATGTAGCTTAGGATTCATAAATGTTGTTTCTCAAAGATGCGCCCACATATTTGAAGACTCTGCCTTTGGCTTGCCAAACCAACATGTGCGCTTTCGCACTGCTACCTAGCACAGGAACGCCTCGAATGAGATGGTCATTGTCTAGAGAAAACTTCTGAGTCCGCTTTGTTCACTGGGCTATACTAGACTCATCGAAGTGGCGAACTATGTTTCTTTGCGTGCGCCCATCGACATTGAGATGGTATGATGCAGGATCTAGACATTTCCAATGGAGCGTTTTTCAAACATCTGGTGCGCACTAGTGAAGAAATCTCTTGCATCAGTGACATAGAAGGTTCTCTTTGATCAACATGTATCACACTATCCTCCCTTTAATAGTACTGATTACTTGCTCCTGATCCTCCCCTGTTCCGCAAATTTTGCCTCATCGTTGAGCCCAATTTTATTACCCTTGATGTCGTGATACAACTGAGGGGTTTGTCACCCGTGGGGTCGACCTGTGTGGAACATTACGACATCATAATTATTCTTTGATAATGGTGACCACAGATAAAACATATGAGACTAGCAAATGTAACAGAGGTATTCAAACCACATGCTTAATGACCTATGGCGACAGGGCCTTTAATTGTTAAATATACAAAATTTTCCCATTTAAAAGTATGCATGGCAATCTCATTACACATGATGCGACTGTGATAAGGGTGTTCGATCATATGCCAGATGATCCCTCCCACATATGGCATGATTGCAGCGACAACATCAAGTCATGGTGATGAGACAACTCGTGAGAGGTTGGGGATAGGTCGGCGGGATGTTGTTGACTACCGGTCAGGTGAAAGACTTTAACGCCTAGGCGAGCAGAGGGGGAACCCGAAATTTTAAATATACCCAAAATTTTGGGTGGTGTTGTAGCGGCTACAACATAAGCCTATCAGCCCAAAGTGCACTGCTTAACTTATTATGCCAAGGCTTTTTATTATGTTCTAATAACTTCTTGATGATGTTTACCAGACTCTTATTGGATGATTCAGCCAATCCATTACCTTGTGGGTAATAGGCTTTTGAATGTCCTAAAGAAATATGATATTTATTACAGAATTCAATCATATTTTTGGACTTAAAGGTTTCTCCATTGTCAGTGATGATTTTCCTTGGGCAGCCAAATCTGGACAGGATATTCATATCAAGGAACTTTGTAATAACATCATCAGTGGCATTTCTGGAAGGGATGGCCTCTATCCACTTAGTGAAGTAATCTGTAGCTGTTAAAATCCACTTGTGTTGGGTAGAGGAAGGAGGATGGATTTCACCTATGAAATTCAAACCCCATTGCTGGAATGGGCTTTCAACAGAAATGGGTTTTAGTGGCAAGGGTAGAAGTTTCTTTTTACCTTCAAAAATTTGACACTTGTGGCAGGTTGTGACTTTCTTATGGATATCAGAAAAAAGGGAGGGCCAGTAAAAACCAGCCCTGAGAATTTTATTAGCAGTAGTCCTCCAATGCAGGTGGCCACCACAGTTTCCTTCATGAAAATCATGCATAATCTTGTCTGCATCATTCTTCAACAAACATTTGAGTAATAGGCCACTAGAATCTTTCCAATAAAATACATTATCAATGATGCAAAATTTTATTGCTTTTAATTTCAAAAATATAGCTTTAGTTTTTGTAAGACCAAGAGGAGCATAGAAATTGAACAATACATAAAGCAGGTTTGCATACCAGGGAAAACTTAAAAATTAATCATTCATTTGTGGAGTTGCCTGCTCCTCTTGATTATCTAAAGTTGCCACCAAGTTTATGTCCAGAGCTTGAAAATTTGACTCAACCATCAGTTGGGAAATTCCTTTCCCTTTAATTAATTTGGTAAGTTTTATTTCCAAATCATACTCCAAAATAACCGCAATCAATTTTCCTCTTTTTCCATTTGGTCCATTCTGCGTTAAGATATCCTTTACAACAGAGTTAGGTACATAAGCAATTACATGTGAATGCAAAATATAAACTCTAAAATATTTAATTGCTTTGACTAGTGCAAAGGCCTGTTTTTCCATGATGTTGTACTTGAGAGAAGCATCTCTTAAGGCTTTGCTGAAGAAAGCTATTGGCTTCTCAAAACCTTCACTATTTTTCTGCAGTAAAATAGCTGCAATAGTGTGCTCAGAAGAAAAAGAAAATATTATAAAATCTTTAGTAAAATATGGACTAATTAACACTGGTGCTTTAGTTAATCCCTGTTTTACCATGTCAAAATATTTCCTAGCGTCTATGCTCCATTTGATTTTAGAGTCTCTCTTGAGCATATTGGTTATGTTTCTAAGGAGTTCAGCGAGATTAGGAATAAATCTTCTCAGAAGAATTATTTTACCTATGAAGGATTGAAGTTCCTTAATATTTCTTGGGGTATTTATCTTTGGGATTGCTTCAATTCTTCTATGGTAAATTATAACTCCATATTTTGATATGATGTGTCCTAACAGTTTGCCTTCTTCTAGGAAAAATAGTGTTTTCTTAGGATTTGAAGATATGCCAAATTTTATGCATTTCTCAAAGACTCGTTTCAAATGTCTCAAGTGTTCTTCGTCGGGTTTTGAATACACAGTTATATCATCCAGATAGATTACAATAAAGAGGCCAATCTCTTCTAAAAGGGAAATGTCCATTTATCTTTGGAACGTGGCCCCTGCATTCATTAGTCCAAAAGGCATTTTCACATACAAGAAAGTGCTCCATGGATTGGTAAAAGTTGTTTTATCCTGATCTTTTGGATCAACCAAGACTTGGTTATATCCAGAGAAACCATCTAGTAATGATATCTGTGGAGCGATAAAAAGGTGTCTTTGTAACTCCTAATTACCTCACATTAATTGTCAACCCAGGGACGACTTTTTGTTTCAAGAGTGTACTCAGTCTGAGGCGGCTATTTACTCAAGAGTAATGTTTTGCAGTATATTGCTTAAAATCCAAAAGTAAATGAAAGCTAGAAATAAAATCTACTTGCAACAAAGCACTTTAAGACTTAAATCATGCATTCGGAAAAATAAGCAATGTATCAGTCAAGGGTCCAGTAACAATAACTCATCCCTTTGGAAAACAGTGGATGAAAGATGAACAGAAGTGGATGGAACAACAGTAGATTGCTGAGTTGATCTTGGATGAGAGACACCTAGATTATATAGAAAATTTAAATCAGGAGGTGTTGATTCTCTATCTCCAAGAGGTTCACCTTTTTCCGGGGATGAATGTGAAGACTCAGAATCTAACCGATCTAAATCACCAAATGACCTAGTCCTAAATGGGTTCACTAAGTCAGTTTGTGATTGTTGCAGAGCTGAAAGATTTTCAGGGACTGAATTAACTCTCAAGGGTGATCTGAAAACAGTTAATAATTTAACCTTAGGAGACTTCCAAAGGATACTTTCTGGATTATCAACTATCTCAGGTGGGTTAGGGTCTGGGTGGGCTCTAGTGTGAATCTTTTTAGAAGCCACTATGCTATGTTGTTTAGACCCAAAATAAGAAAAGTTCAACCAGATATGACAATCTTGGAGAGGTTAACCAATCTGTTTTTACAATTTTAAATCCCACAGTCCTCTAACTGAGTTTGAATGATTTTATAATGATAAGGGTTCTTCCCAGTGGAGTCTTAAGGTCTGATAGGATTGTGGAGTCGCCAAGTGGAAATTTTTAGCTCCTTTCAGAGGTAAAAGGTCTTATGGTCCACCACCATGTTGATTTAATTCCAATCTGAAATATTTTTTGGTGTTTTTTGAATTGTTTTATTTATGGTTTAGAAGAATGTCCTAACTTTGCCTCAAAACTTAGCTACGGTTATGAAACAAAGACAGTCTATCCTTATGGCTAAGCTAGCTTATTTTCCAAGGTTAGATAAAAACTTAAAAGAATCCTAGGGTTGACCTAGTTTGTCACTGATTCAAACAAGCTCCATCATGATTACCATTTCTTGGTAGTGCTTGAAAAGGCTGCTTTTTACTCTCAAAATGTTCTCGTCTAAAGGGTTTTATGAGGCCTCTAAAAGGTATTAAAAGCACTCTAGTCTGCGAAACCAGAGATTCTGGGTTCGATCCCCAGCGGAGTCGCCAGAAATGTTAGGTCTCTGTAATTTATTAGCAAGATTGGTAGAGTCCAATCACAGAGTTAACATCATTTCAACCAACTTTTGGATTCTAGGATCTAGTCCTCCTGAATCCGGAGAGGGATCTCTCCAATATGTACAAAGATGGATATTGTCTTTGAAAAGCTTAAGGTAATGATATTAGGCTAGTTATGAAGGCCAAGGGTTTTGTTTTGTTTTGTTTTGGATTGTTGAGCATGAAATGTTACTTGAGGGGAAAATCCTAAGTGAAAAAAGTTTCAAAAGTGAGAAGTTGCAAGCAAATAGAACATTTTTGGCAGATAGATAGATATAACGCTGGCTTTTAGTCCATTGGGCTATGGAGTCATATCTGGGCTTTAATTGAACAACAACATCAAGTGTGATCCAAGGGGCAAGTCATCTATACCACAAGATTATTGAGATTAAAATGATGAAATGGAAACATTAAAATGTTGGAGGGGTGGAAACTGATAATAATTTCTCAGAGGATTTATAGTCATTCCAAACAAGAAAAGCCTCTTAAGTAACTGTTTTAAAACCAACCAAGGACAGGGCTAACCATAGACTTCTTGGGCAAGTTCTTATTAAAGCAGCTTAATTGACAAACAATCCAGTAATCCACATAATTACCTTCAAAAAGTATGAAAACACATAAGAAAAACAGAGTGTAACTTAAGATCAGATAAAGTACTTTTAAACCTAGTCTTCTTTCAGTCAACACCAAGGGAAACTTTCAGAATCTGCCTTTGGAGAAAAGAATCTAGGAATCGGGGCAAACCATATCTTCTCTAGTCTAACTTTAATAGCAAATAATGGAAATAACATTCGAGAACAATGTTTGAGCAAACAGAAGGACGAGGGAACGCCAACATTCCTAACTGTTTAAACTGTATTGAATCATTCTTAAATAAACAAATCTGAAGAAAAAACATTAAGATAAAGATTTCTCAGCCAGAGAAGGTTACTGCTATACAGAAAATCCTAACCCTGTTTAAACTGTTCTTTACAGAGGGAAAATGAACAATATGGCATACATATAAGGAAAACGATTAACAAAGAAAGAAGCACTTCACCAGTGATAAAGACCAGGATCCCAAGAAACAGCTTTTATATTGATGTCAAACCAGTTACAATCTTCAATTCCAATGTTTCAGTTCAGCAATCATCTTCACTATTCAACCTAACTACTCTAGCGCAAACAGAGCTTCAAGGGCCAGTGAACACTATGTACAAATAGAAGTCTCGAGCTCAAGTGTATTTCAAAGTTCTGCAACCAACAACTTCTCATCTTCTGCAGGAGTACTTATAGGAAGATGAGGAGGTGAGATTTTAACAAAATATCTCAAGGATAATTAATACAGAGTGAAGACTTCTCGGCCCTTTGAGAGGCTCGACGAAGAAATTCACAGGTGGAACACTATATTAACTGTTTACAATAAATATCAAAGCTCGGTGGGAGCTTTATTTGACTTTGATGCTCTGTACGCTATGTGGAGTAATTATTTGGCTGTGCTGGAGGCGAATATCAGATTTTCTTCAATAACTTCGGCCTTTATTTGAATGCTTTGAGGCAACAGGTGGCTCGGTGCTAGCTGAGGAATCAATTTGCCTCAGATGTGGCGGTGGAGGCTTTCCGTCTGATAAAACACTTTAGGTTTTCTTTTAAAATGTGTTTTAGATTGGGGATTAGGCTTTTAATAACTGTCTTAGCCGTAATCCCCATAAAAACTATCTTCAATCTTCATCTGATGTGCTCTGTCTTCAAAACTGATATTCTTTAACTGTTTTTGAATTAAAACAGAGTCTTGTCGATGTACAGACCCGCACTGGGCTTTACGGCATCAATACTCATAGAGTACTGACGAAACATGGAATAGAGCTCCGTGAATGGCTTCTCTGTAATGAAACGAGGGCATGAGAATCGTCATTCCCAACCCTTGGCATTTCTTCGTTATACAATGGAAAACCATTTAGAACACCTGCATCAAACACAAAACAATTAAGAAATCCTGCGGAAAATAGGTTTAAACTGCTTCAGATGGCGGGGGAGGAGCGTAGCCGTCGGATAAAAACATCTAACGGTGGAGATCGGCGCAAAACAAAAAAATGAGAGTGGGGAGAAGAAATAAGGCGGGGTGGTTTTGGACCGTCCGATCTGGACACGTGGACGGTCCAGATCTAATCGGAGGATCTCAATCGGAGGTGGCAGGTAAGTGCGTGCGATTGAAACACAGCGATGCGATTAAGCGCTGGCCGTTGATCTGTAGATCAGATCAACGGCGGAAAGTGAATCAGAGGGTTTTGAAATGGCGGTAAGACTTGCGATCGGAGGGAATAAGGACCGTTGGATAGGCGGGAGATGGACGGCCCAGATTTAATCGGAGGATCGCAATTGGGGAGGTCACACAATAATATGCGATTGAAAATTTGCGATTGAGCGCTGGCCGTTGATCTGAGGACCAGATCGACGGCATGGAATGAATCGGAGGGATCGCAAGGGTGTGCGATGGTCATCGGATCGCGAAACAGATGGACGGTCGGGATCGAATCGGGGATCGGCAATCGGGGGCACAACAAAAACGCATGCGATTGAAAGTTTGCGATGCGATTGAGCACGGGCCGTTGGATCAAAGGACTAGATCAACGGTGGAGAATGGAATCAGGGAGAAACCCTTGTATTTAATATAAAACCCGAACTTTTGAAATAAACAAAGGTTTTTATGGATCGGGGTGGAAAAACATATATATAAAGCGGACAGGCACCCGACTGCGGGGCCTTTGGATGTATGAAAATTGATAGGCTCGGGGCTTTATATATAATAAGGGCCTAATCGCAATCAGAACTGCGGGCGTGGTTTTTCTGATCAACCCATTGAAATTTCTCCGATTGCGATTGCGCGATCAGTCTTTTTGATCTAACCATTTTATATTTAACATGTGACTTTGGCTCATTAAATCAAAACTTTGGAAAAGAGGGTTTTTTTAATTTACAAAGGAAAAATGGGTCGGAAATGAAATATTCACAAGGTTTAAGCGCCGAGGGCGGGCTTAGGGTTATATGAAAATAATATGATCGGGGGTCTTAAGCAGCAAGGCTAATCGCAATCGGAACTTTTGGAGTATGGTAAAGACTTGCGTCTTTGATTCTTTCCGATGCGACTAGCACCTTAACGTATTAGCAAGTGGTTCCAGACCCAAAGCGTATGGCGGGGAAGTGGTTTATGGCTTAGCCCAAGGGGCTTAGGTCCATAGCAATGAAACTTTG